>JANIJG010017163.1:5426-31111 GCA_024611175.1 Megaceryle torquata
CACCGAGCCCCGGCCCACCGCCAACCCCAGGTGGAGGCCCCACCACCCCATCAGCGCTGCGACGGCCAGGGCCCGCTTGCCCCTCAAGGCCCGCCACGCCTCGGCACCCCTCCGCCCGCAGGTGCCTCAGTGCCCTGAGCCGCGAAGATTTGCAGAGCGGAATGGAAGGAAAAAGATGTAAAGTAAGAAATGTCAATGGTCAGATTCCTCCTATCTGGTCTTAGGCAAAACAGAACTGGAGGATTTGTCAGGTGTAGGCCAGTCCTTTGAATGAGCTTCCTATGCTGCATTCCATGCGTGCCTACTTTTTAAGACTGTTTTTCCACCAGTGGCAATGTCACAGATCTTCTCTCAAATGTATACTTGAGAAAAATGAGCACGAACCCAGTAGTTCATAATTGATTACAATTCCATTAGGAAACAGCAATATCTGTCAAGTTTTACATAATCTAAAGACAAATCAATTCTAAGTGTATTAGTACTTTTAACACTTCCAAATTCTGAGTTAAATGCTTTACAAAATCCTTATTTAATTACTTTAATAAATCTTGTTTACAGATGACTGTGAAAATCAGTGAAAACTAATTCATTTTGCCTGTTCTGTCTGCAGTGTTGACAAAAATAGAACAACTTTCTTTTTAGTATGGTCTAGAAAGTGAAGAAAAAAGCTTCAATTTAATTTAATGACAATATGCTGGTAGCACATGTTATTATCCCACTATTACAGCTTCATATTTCTTTAGGAAGGAACTCCTTTTATGGGAAAAGACTTTTGTTCCATTTACTATGGAAAACAAGCGTTGAATATAAACTTTGTAACTTTTTCACTTAAAAGATTTCTATTTTAAACACTGTTATCTGTCTTACACTATCACTGTCCAAGACATTTACTGCATTAATTCGTTTGTTGCAAGCATTTTTTAATGGTTAGTGATGAAAATACTAAAGGATTTGGTCCAGTATGATTAAAAAATATTGGCAGCCCTCTGGGCCGGTTAAACACTTTGCTTTCTGGCAACACTTTGCTTTCTGGCAACACTTTAGCAGACAGGCTGACCCATAGAAGAAACAGGACACATGATCACGAGTTGTTAATGACACTCAGAAAGCAACAAGATCCCTAATTCACCATTATTATATTGTTCATATCCTTAATTGTCAACATGGCGCTAACAAAATAATTAATTTCTGCAGTTTCAGTAAATAAGCATGCAAGATAGGAGGCTGCTTCTCCATGGTGTTTGTAACTGATTCTGAGCCTCTGGGTGATAGTCTTCCCATTAGGGTCTGACCTAGCGTTCACTATGTTCTGGAGAAGGATTGTCATTTACACTGCTGGAAGAAAGACCACCCTTCGATCCTTAGAGGAATACAGCACCGAGTTAAATGTTGATTATAAAATACAAGGACTGTTTGCCATTTGGGTTCGTTACTCTTTTTCCTTCTGGAACACAGTTAATCTGAAACATGCTGTACAGGACACAATACAGAGACAATAGGAAAAATGCTTGACTACATGTACATTCATAAATCGTGAGGAACGAACCAAGAAAAAATAAATTCCATTAGTATTCTTCCCAACTTTCTTCCTGATACATGAATGACAACTTATCTAGGAACCCCAAAGGATACACAAGTGTGTGAGGTGTGCCTAAGGATAGGAAATTTAGTAATCTGGTTATACTGACATTCATCAAGAAAATACCTTCCAAATCTCTCTTTCTCTCTTGTAGAAGGTATAATTTCTAGTGTCATATCTTTCAGAAAGGAGGATCTCCACTGTAATAGCCTTTGTCATTTCTCCGTCACATTGATATTCTTACAGTACATGGATTCGGAAGGCTGAGTCTTTCAGTTATTGTCTTCTGATTTAAACTATTCAATTATTTCAGTTCTAGACTTACAAATTTTTACTGACCTAGTTCCACCTGAAGCAGATCTGTTGCCAGCACCGTCTTTATCAGAGATACTCCTTTTGAGGGCTTAATAAGAATGGTTATGAATATGGCTGGTGTCTTTCAACGCTTTTGGAGATTATTTCAGCATACAGAAGCTGGTTTTTATAAATGAAAACAGTATCCAATTAATAGCTGACTTCTTATTGTATGTAGTAGGGGACAGCATAAACACTTAATGTGTCCTAATTACTACGCAGTACTATTAACATCCCATTGCATGTGCAGTGCTACAATTCAAAAGCATTTTAAGCAGTCTAATTTTCTTCAGGCTTAGCACAGCTCTTTTTATTCCTGAAATCTGAACCCTGATCTGAGGAAGTGAGGGCTGTGGACATTTCCATTCTTCAGCAGTGAGGACCAGGATTTGCATTCAAATGAACAAAGAAACCCCAGAAGATAAATGGTCTATAATTAAGACAGTGCATACAGAGATTCACTGATAAAAACTCTGATAAAAAAACTCTTGATAAAAGCTGATTAAGATTTTGAAGGAACGTATAGCAAGAGAGCTCAAGCATGCTAGAGCCTTCCCAGTTAAGCATTTCACAGGATACTTACTTTAAGCGATCCAGTTGGAACCACTATACCTAGCCAGGCTAACCCATGCAGTGTAGACAAGGTTTAGACCTGGATTTAGTTAACATGACAGAAAAAATACCTGCTAGCAGGTCAGTAGAGCTGCTCCTAGTGCTATGACTAAGCTGAAAAATTTGGCTTTGTAAACTAAACAGTATCATGGTATTTAAAACATTTGGCAATGATAGATACTTGTTTAGAGGAGGGGAAATCAGAGCTTTCAGAAACAAAGAATAGTGCAACAGAAGTTCTGAAACTTGATGTGAGTTTCATTCTCATGAAAAAATGTTATGCCTGAGAATAAAACTCCACGTGGACTCTGGAGAGGGGAGGTACAATTATCACAAGCCTGTGTGATCAACATTGTCCAGAAAACTCTATTTCTTGACTATGTTACGTAGTAAACCATAAAGGTATCAAAGTTTATTCCTTCTGAACTATTGCCACTCACACAAGCTAAGGAGACGAGGCAATATTTTTGAAGATGAGATTTGTCCTGAGAAACTATAAGTATCCTTTGCATCTGGGAGAAGGAAGAGTCACTATTGGTCTGCAATCACATATACCCTGATACATCAAAATATTACTTGGTGTATAGTTCCAAGAAAAGATTGTGACATTCAAGGAACTAAAAAGAATCAGAAACAGCAACAAGAGTGTTGATACTTAAGTGCTGCTATTTTATAAACTTTTTATTCTCTCTTTTTTTTTTTTTTTTCCCCTAGGAAGATACTGCTTTCTGCAGCAGGCAGTATGGTGTCTTTGTATGTGTGTGGTTTTGGTGTAAGTCACTGTGTCAGTCAGAGGCTGTTAAGCTGTCACAGAAGAAAATCAGAGCATAATCTTTTAAAGGAGCATTTTTTTAACCATTACTTGGGTATTTTCCTTCTGCTTGCCATCACCAGAAACACAGGATCCTGACATTTCACCACTGATTTCTTGTCAAAATGACCGAAGTAACTAAAATGTTGTGATTAATTTTAATGGCAGGCTATAAGATTTTTGAAACAATATTTTTCTAATATTCATGGATTATATTGGCTTGCTTAACCTTCTTATAAAGACAGAATTGAAAAGTTTTATATGTTATCAACAGCCATTATCTCTAGTTTCAGAGTGTGCAATACATACAATACTGGTTGAATTTCATAATGATTGCTCAGTCTGTGCATTGGGCCAGTGGTCTCTCAGGTCATCTTGTCCATGTGTAGTGGATGAGAATTTGGTATTTTCTCCTCCAAGTAAAATCCTGTAGACCTGCCTGACTTCCATTTATTGTTGGTTGGAAGCCTGAAGAGTAGATCGCAGTTCCTGTAAGGCTTTGGAAATCCTAATAAAACAAAACAAAAGGCAAGAGTTTGTCAACACATGTGGGAGTGTAGAGATATTGGCAATCATGATTTGCACAGCTATTCTATTTCATCTACATGTGGGTAAGTCCGTGCCTCACTGCCTGAAGCAAGTAACAGGACTGTCACCCACAGACCATAATCTTGCCTTTATCTTTACCTAGTAAATAAATACAGTTATAGCTAATATATATATACAAAACCCCACTGCTTTTTAGAAAGATATATGGAGAAACCTAGCAAACACATTCTTTGCCAGTTGTGAAACTTCTCAGTCCTTGAGCAATCTCACTTGTAATTATGACTGTAGCAGCTCTCGTGTTTTATTAGATCAGACTACCCCATTCCCAGTCTGCAATTTCCCAAAACAATACTACATATTTGTGCTTTTTTTCCACTTTGAGACTCTGCATGAAAATACTGCAGTTTTCATAAATGACACATTTGCAGTTGGAGGAAAGCATCATTTGCACCCCTTCTATAATCCAGCAAATTACTCCATCCAAATTAATCCCAGTTATAAATGTTTCCTGAAAAACAGCATCGTGGAGTTCTGTATGAATTGTTTCTATGATTCTTCCATCCATTTCAGTTACAAACTGGTTTTCTATCTATCTGTGCTTTAAATTCAGCTATGATATGGCTGTTAGGTTTTCTTTTCTTGATCCAAACTTTAAAAGCAAGAAGATGCTTTATGTGTAGCAATGCTGATACTAAATATGCATTAGCCAAAATAGCATTCAGTTCTACCTTATGTAAACATGTTATTCTGCTATGACTAAAATGAATAAAATGTGGAAAGAAAGCTATTTAAAATGTTCCTAGTTTTGCTTGGTTATTCAGTTATCCTTGACTGTAATCTAAATTCCCACAGTTTTATTTTATATACAAACTGATCTGCAGAAAATTTGGATTCAGTTGAACTTGGGAAAATCAAGACATCAGAGTCATGCTTTCACTTGAGTACACTGGAATAGGTCTCAGTCCTGTCCTCATCAGCACCCAGCAGAGAAAACAATGACCACGACAATGCTTTTCTTGGAGTGAAATGTTTGCAGTGTGCAGGAGAGGAGATGGACCTCTGTGGTAGGTGCAGTACTCCTCCTGCTAAGGTTTAATACTCCCTTGTCAGAACTGAAGCAGCAGTGATAATTGCTCTTCATTGCTCTTTAAATGGCTGAGGTCCTCTCTAACCTGGACACCAGCTACGCACACTGGCAAAAAGATTGACGTTCGTTAGCCCCATCTACGGCAAATACTTCTGTCATGTTTGAGCATGTTGACTATCTTGAAATTAAACAAGCCTGTAAGTGTTTCCACTTTCAAAAGAAGCATTTGCAAGTGAATGTTATTTGCAAATTATTGTTGGGACATTTGGATATAGGAAAGTTAAGTGTCCATATTTATTAAGCGTATAGTGAACACAGGAGAGAAAATTGTCTGGTGTTTTGATCACAAAACCATCCATCTGTTCTCATAGAAGACCATTATTTATTCATCTAGATGTGGCTATAATTGTTACGAAAGAGTAACGCACTCCTGAACTTCGAATGCTTCTTACTGACGTCAAAGCTAAACCCCATCAAAGAGCAGCAGAAATCATTGAGGCAGTTTACATCTTATATCTGCTTATATCATCAGCTTAATTATCAAAAAGAATTATCATCAGCTCTTGTAGATGCTACCTGTTGGTGGATTTACAGTAATCCCATACATTTTTAACAACTCAAGATTTTTTCAGCAAATGAGGTATTAAGTATCATGATGTTTGGAATAACATAGTGCAGTATTTTTAAACATCCATGTTTTAGGAGCTGTTGATCTTTCCATGAGACACTGTTTCTTCCATTGAGAAGGTGTACACAGACATGATCTGCATTTAATCTATATGAACACTATAGTGCAACGGCACAATGACAATGGGCATACGTAAGGTACACAGCAGCAGTCCTGTAAATTTTACACTATGTTACTCAACCCATCATAGAACAGTGCACAAAAAGTGCACCCTACAGATTCCCTAAAACTTGAGCAGACCTTTGCCTTCATCTTATTCTGTCAGCGTTCCCCTGAGCTTGGTGCCCTGTCACTAAGTTTCTATCACTAAGTTTCTTTGTGCATTTTTTCCCTCATTTTGGAATACTTCCTAAAGTATATGAGATAGTTATTAGCAAATAAGTGCTGCTCTACTTTTACATGGGAAGGGAATTATTTTACTCACTAAAAACATGGAGCTGAAGGTAAGTTATCAGCTCATGTAAATCAGTCAAGCTACTGCCACTAGGCAGTTTTTAAACCTCAGCTTTTCATAAGCAACTGGGATTTCACTCAGAGGAACTCAGGTATTAAATGCAAATTAAAATGTGTATTGGGGGTTCTCACTGTACACTTTAAACATCTAATGCAATACTTAGACTTCTCATTCTTGCTCAGTTGAAAATAATTTCTTTCCTTACCTTCATAGTTTAATTAAGGTTGCTTCTTTAACCTTATTATTTCTAATTGAAAACAACAGTCACAGAATTTTGGTATGCATAGATTGAAAATATTCATTTACAAATTAAAAACTACTTCTGCCTAAAATTTAAAATAAATTGTCATGGTCCCATTGGCTTTTCAGAAGTAAATGTCTCCTTTTATTACTTAGAGGAAATAGCCAATGCAAAAAAAAAAAAAACCTAGCTAGCAACGGGCAAAAGCATAAGCAGTTCCCAAAGGATTATATTTTAGATACTTTGTTCAAGATCTAAAAGCTGTAATGGCATCAGATAAACTTCCAAATGACCAAGTTGGTCAGGTTTTATTGAGTCACAAGTTGCAGAGTGTTCAAGTGTTCCAGGTTTCACCTGACCTGGGACTCTGCCTGTCAGCAAAATGGTGCAAGGAGAGACACTTCTGTATTGCCAGTTTATGTTTCTCCCTCTTTGAGCCAGGACCTGCATTCCCTGACTACCCACACCACGCTCATGCTAATTCACTTCCAGGTTCCTTTCTGAAGTGACCGACCGTTTCTCTCTGAGAGGACATTCTGGCATAGCTGCTATGGTCTTTTACTCTTTTACTTCTCATGCTGAGGAACACGTAATACACACCTGGCATCATATGATAAAAGCACAGTCTTCATTGCATTTCAGACACTTTAAATGCAAAAGACATGTTAAATACTAATTATGTCCCCAGGTTACAAGCGTATTGCACAGGAACCACTTGATCTGCTTCTGCTGAATAAGGGAGGTCTGAGGAATGATGCCCAGCACCAATGCCCTGCAGCACTCAGCAGCTCACAGCTAATCTGTGTAGAGTTATTTGGCTTGAGAGCAAAGGAGTCAGAGGAAAGTAGCAGGAACCATCTCTGAATTATGAGTCAAGCTGGTTACTAGGCAATGAAGCAGTCAGGGGCTGGTGCCCTCAATCTATTTTCAACTGCTAACCAGGGCAGGCAGAGTTAGTTTAATCCAGTGGTTACTAGTGTTGAGCATGGGGACATAATTCAGCAGCAGTGGTCCAAATGGACAATCCTGGAACAGCATGTAAACAGTCGGAGATGTGACACACACACTCACACTAGGACCACTGCTCACACAAATTTAGGGCATATAAGCCACAAGTTCCTGTTCTGTCTGTGAAAGTAGTCGCTCACTCTTCCAAGAGCAGTGTACGCTAAAAACTAATTAGTGGCATGATGCATTTTAAACCAAAGTCTTCATTTATGTTATGGAGCAGCACAGGACAGGTGTTTCTTTTGCAAACTATAAAAGGTTGTCTGCTGCTTAAGACTAATGAAATAGTTCTAAAATTTACATGCTAAATTTAAGTAATATCTTTCTGGAGAAAGATAAGTCATGTTTTAAGGAACAAAATGGACTTCATCAAGACAAAGCAAAGTTTCTGACATGATGCCACATATACAGCTACTATTTAAGATGGAGAAGATAGATAGATAAGAACTGCAGGTCAACCTGAAAGCAACTATTGGGCTGCAGGGACTTTACATGGAGAATATCTCAAGGGCCAGCACAAAGGCTGAGCTTATTTGATCTTTTCATCAACAAAAGTATAATGAAAAATAGGAGTGTGCTAACTGAATCTGCAGATGACAAACGGTGAGAAGCAGATGCCATATGAGAGATAGTGTAATCCAAGAAGAAGAGAGATCTCGAGGACTGAAATAAAAGAAATCAGATGGATTCTGCCAGTATAAACTAGAGTGCCAGTACCTGGGGACTAATATGACATTCTGGCAAAAATCTAAGGGCTTCTTGATGACATATGATGTCTTCATGCTGTGATCCAAGTCACCAGGAAGGCTTCCTGGTTACCACTTGATACAATTCTGGTCACCTGGTCCTGTGCAAGCAAGACACACTAATTCAAAGTGCAGCAAGTGTAGAGAATGACTATGAGAGAAGCCAACAAGAAAAGTAAAATCTATTCTGCAGAACTAAATGTTGCTGGTGTAGCAACCCAAGCAAAATGACAGCTGAACAAGAGGCAAAACTGCTTTTGGCATAAGGATATTGGAGGGGAACACCAAGCAGAAGAGCTGTTTGGGCTAATGAACAGAGTTGGTAGAACACACTGGTGTAGACTGACTTTGCATATACAGAGGTTGCAAGAAATAGATTTTCAATAATGAGAGGAATGAGTTCCTAAATTAATTTCTCTATGAGAGTAAAGAAAGCAATCGGCTTCAAAGCAAATGTGAGACATTTATACCATAGTTGCCTGAGAAATAAAACAACTGGATTTGATAATCCAGAAAGTCCTGGCCAAGCTTATTTTCATGCTCCTGCCATGGCAATGTAGTGATGAGAAAGGTGGTTTCATGTGAATGCTATAGAATATTTGTGATATGTAAATGTCTGAGTTCATGTCTAAAACATGAAAACACCTCCTATTTAGAAGCTGAAACTCTTATCTATACACTTGGATCAGAATGAGGTTATTTCACTCCTAAACTAAACTGAACAGCAGCAGCTTTTTCTCAGGACCAGTTAAATAGAGGCAAAGATCTACTAGTTCGTGCATCAGCTGTATTTGTGTTTCTTATGATGCCATACTTACTAAGAGCTAAAACAGCACAATATGAAACAGAAGCAGTCAGGTGTTTTATGCCCAAAATTCAAATTAACCTTGAAGTTTGTACAGAATGTCCTCCACATTTAAACCACCTGTATTTTACATTCATAGCCTTCTTTCTGAGGGAGAAAATCAACTAGCAAAAACACTGCTTGTATTTTATTCTGCTACTGCAATAAGTGCAGAAGATATCTTGATTAACTGAAAAAACCTACCCTGACATCATCAGTGTAAATGGAAAAACAAAGAGAAATTACATACATGTCTAAATAGCACCTGACAACGAGAATTCTCCATACATGAAGAAACCCCTAAGAGATGTCTGTGCCACAGAGCAAAGATCCTGGATCAGAACTGACGACACAAACTCTGGGACTAGAATGAGTTGTGGCAGACTGACATTGTGAACCAATTAGCCACAATGTGAAACAGAATTGATATATCTTTATGTAGTGCCAGACTAATATATAGTCACACTGCTTTTGGAATGGGAGCTAGCACTCAGAAGTACCTCTGAAGACATGGGGCTTTTGAAAACATGGGCCTTTTGAAACCGAGCCTCCACCCTTTGAGGGAAGCATGCCTAGTAAGTGCAAACAAAGGAAGCTTTGCACTTGGATTCACTTTCAGTTCTTCATTTAAAATGTGCAGCCTAGGTTTTTATCCACAGTTTTTCATGCACAGGATCTATTTGGCTGATTAAGAAAAAATGCTGTTGTGAAAAATTGCTAGATGACTGTCTGCAGGAGAGAATTGGAGCCACCAATCAGACTGGCCCTGCACACCAGTCCCTTTTTTATACTTTGAGGATTTCTTAGAAAAGTTGTTACTGTCAGACTTCCATTTTACTTACCTCCTTTATGCTGAAAAAGCAGTTTACTCTACCTGCTTTTGGAGCTTTGGCATAATGAAGACATGGGAAGCTATGGCTTCAGTTAAGCTGTTCTAGTGAGGAGCAGAGGGAAAGTCCTGCTGTTCCTACAGTGAAGAGCCCTAGGTCTGGGCAGAGGAAGACTGCAAAAGAATTTCCTAGCATAACAATACGTCATGTATAAGAAAGCAATGTAATTTTCTCTTTTGCTCCAAATGTGCTGAGGAAACAGTAGGAAAGAAAGAGAACGAAAAAAACCCCAAAACACCAAAACATAAAAACAGTTTTAACAAAGGAAATCCATGCTTGACAGTTGTATGCAAACACTAAACCAAGAACAGAGGTACCTAGAGGGGGACAGGCAGAATTTCAGCAATCCGAACTAAAGACAAGAGCAGATCATAAAAACAGAAGAAATGATCATTTTTCAAATGGAAATTATTATGCGTATTCTAAGACAATTTAACAGACACCTTATTTCTACTTCACTACAATGTAAAGTTAATCAGACCGTACCTAAGCCACCTTCATCAATTCAGACCAGGATAGGGACACCTTTCCTGCCGTCTCTTGACACTGTGCACTGTGAATAGGGAATAGGGATTCAGAGGGAAATCATGACAGTGACTCAAATATCTAAGTTATAAATTGCACAGCAGGGAGCTGTCAATGTAAATGGTGTTGGGAGCAACACTGGAATTTCTACACAACAGGTTCTTTGCAGATGTCCATACAGGTTCTGCACTGCCCGTCACAGCATAAGATCAAGTACATAAACTGGCCTGCAAAAAAGCTGGCTGTTTACATTCTCCCGGGGGATAAAGAAGCACTAGCATTCCCAAGAATCAAACTTACAACGATTTTAAGGACATTTTATGCTAATAGATCAGTCCAAGAGGCCTCTAATGTAAATGAGGCTCTGTGTCTCTCAGACACTATTCCAGCTCATGCATCTGTTCAATTATAAATACTTAATTACCTTCAGGGTTATTTGTGGGCCTAATTAATAATGCGAGTAAAGTGCTCTGAGATTCCCTGGATTAAAGACAGCACAGAAGAACAAAGTACAAAACATATTTCGTGAAACATATTGTTTTATAAGACAAAATAAAGCTAAAAACAAGAATACCAAACTGACAGTCATAACTTACTTGCTAGTTTCCATATCTCCTTCCCTTCTCCACTTTGTCCTCCTGTTACTTAGCTAGATTTAGGTGATTGGGCAGTTGTTTATATTTGAACTGGACATTTTCATCTTAGAGGAAAGAACCACACAGGTGCATTCAAGCCTGCAAGTGTTGCATGTAGGACTAAGCATTTGGAAAGCTGTGGGCACAGCATTGTAGAATGGGAAAGCTTTTGCTTTGTTGCTCTGTATATACTCTGCATAATCATGCGTACAGTCTACAAGAGAAAAAGCCTGATTCACTGGGCTGACACCTGCCTTGGTACTCCTACTGCACTGAGAGGAGGAGAGATGTGTCCTCTCTCCACTGGTGTTCTGTTGGAGGGGAGGTACCTTCCCTAACCTTTAGCAAAGTCAGCAAAAAGCTCCCTTTCACATCTAAGTACAGTTTGCTTCCCTGTCCCCCAGGTTCTTTGGTGCTGTTCTCACAATTTGAATTAGTAACTATCTTTATGACTTCTTACCTCATAGACATAGCAACCTTAAGACATTTTCCAAACATTCTTAAAAGCTAAAGATGATTTAATTTTAAGAAACAAACAGTATCACAGGAACACAGTAAGACAGACAATTCCTGGGTCACTAAGGCCAGGATGCTCATGTATCTTCTAGCCATCCACCCATCAAAAGAAATACAGCTCCATAAAAGTCTGAATAATAAATAAATAAATAAATAAATAATTAAAAAACCCACAAAAACCTCAGCTACAAACCAAACCAAAACCAAAACCAAACCGAACCAAACCAACCCACCCAACCAACCAACCAAAAAAAACCCCCAAAACACACAAAAAACCCAAACGCGAAACAAAACAAACCAACCAAACAAAAAAAAACCCCCAACCTGTTTTTTGAGTTTTAATATGTGCCTATCTTATGATCTTATGTGTGTAAAAACAGTCCAGGTTATAAATGATCCCTATCAGCTCCTGTTACAAAGTACATCACTGTGATTCAGCAGAGGTGAAAGGAACAGGGAGTACCCGAAGATAGACTACACAGAGAGGTTTTACATCACACTGCCAAGGTCAGCCCCTTCGGGTTCTGTTCTATCAGCTGTGATGCTATCTATGTCTTTATGGGGAAAGATACGCAGGAATGCAAAGCAGAATTAATTAAATGGAGATGTGATTTTGAAATATCTTCAATCCAGCCTAGAGTTTATGTGTGCTGTAATTCATGTATACTGTAATTTGTTGACCAAAGCAAAATTAATTTTCTTAGAAAGAATTTGTTTCTCATGAGAATATTGCTGAAAGGCCGACGTAAAGTAAATGTATTAATACCGCAGTAAATTAATTTGTCTTCATTTTGCTTATGTGTCCCTGTCTAGACATGTTTTTAATTTACACCCCTGTAGTAAACTTGGAGAACAAAAGATCTTTGTAAATCTTTCTATGCATTTCTTAGCCTTTGAATAATAAGAGGAAAAGATGGAAGAACAGTCACGTTCAATGAGTATTGATATAAATTGTGGTTGGGGGAGGACTGATTTTAACAGAGGTCTGTAATTTTGTAGGTGAAACTCTGTGTTGCCAGTTGTATTAAACTAAATCAACATTTTGCCTCTGCAAATAAATGTGGATTTAACTACCAAGGCAAAACCACAGCTCTCAGACAGTGAAAACTGAGTCACTGAAAAACACAGCTTGTGAATCTCCTCTATATATCAGAGTAACTGCAGCACTCCTGACAAACAATATGCTCTTTTGTGAGAACTGATAGAAATCACCAGCCATCAACATGACTTCATGAAACAGGGCTGTGTTAAAGATTTCACACTGTACTCTGGAGTACTGCTTAAATTATACAGGCTTGGTCACTTACTGGCTTTCTGACCCTTTTTGTAAGGCAAATCTGTTCTTCTTTCTTGCCAATAAGTATGCATTTTTCTTGGTACCAAGTAAAGCAGTACCACAAAATGCTGAAGAAGTGGGAAGAGATGCAGAAGCAGGAACTTACAGGCTGCAGAAAGGTGACCTGTACTTTCCCCTCCACAGTGACTCCCCCAGGAGGCAATGACTGCTGCCATACTAATGGAGCATTTAAAACCACTCTTACCCAGACATGCTTTTGTGAAGCTGACACAACGCAGAGAAATCTTTTGGAGCTAGTTTTCAAGGAACTTTTTCACAATGCAGAGTACATGCAGGATGCTTTCAGAGGCGATGATGAAGTATCAAGCTTTGCTAAACCTCAAAGTATCAAGCATCCTCTAAGTTTTTATACGGGCTGAATAGGAAAGCTTTTCTCTTTCCAGCATTCTGATTCCATGCTTAGCAAGGTTTACTGGGCAGTTTATACAATCACAAGGAAAGATCTTTTATGAACAAAAACTGTGTGTTCTCATTTGTGTTGACTTGAATGAGAAATAATGGAATAAAAAGGTTAATGCACAACTCAGGACAAGTGTGTGAAATAGAATTTTCTTTTTTTTTTTTCTTTTTTTTTCAGCAAAAATGTTAAAGCCACATCTGGCAATAAGGGACTGAATCTTGATGTCATATGCTGCATCTTGGCTAGAAAAACCAAAGAAAATAATAGAAGGAAAGGAATAAAGAGAATGATCCTTGTGGAAACAAGGTCATTACATATGATCAATGCCCATTTGGACAACTCACAAGTGTTCCAATGCTCCTATGTAATTCATCCGAGTGGTTTTAAAAGACACTCAGAAATCAATACATGAGCATTCTGTTAAGTGCTTAAGTGGATATAAGGAGTGTGTATGCTGTTCTCAAGCATTTGATATAGTAAAAAGGCAAAAATTAGCTTCACTGATGTCACCAGGTAGTGGTGGACAGTATTTATATCTTTGGTCTGCTTTGGTCACTGAGTTGAAATGATTAAACCATGATCAAGAAAAGGCACAACACTGCATCACCTGCTATAGAAGCTACGATATTATTGAGTAATGGAGCTGTCGAAGTGGGTTTGTGTTAACTGCAAGGCAGCCGTGCTATTGCTATTTTGTGAAAACTCAGGAGAAAGGGTAAAATTGGTCTGTGCGTTTATTTACCTTAGGCTATTTCTGTCACTTACCACAACTGCAGTGACTTAAATTTTCTTTTCATCAGAAAAAGAAAGAAAACTCACAAGATGGCAAATTTGGCAAGCTTAACCACGTAGAAGCTTTTCTTGCCACATTTTGCATAGTGTTATCTGTATAGCAGTTGATAACAGCATGTGCCATATAGAGCTGCATCATACAAACAGAACCACATACAATAACAATTGTACGCTAAAATTTTTCAGTGGAAAACCTCCTCTATACAATTAGTCTGTGACAAAGATGCTGATTGCATTGTCAGCCTCACAGAGGTATAAATACAATACAATATTTATAGTGATCTGGAACTTAATTTATAGTGTGGATCACTGTATGTGACATACTTTTTAAGCATCACTGATTCTTGTTGCAGTAAACCCTTTAACTTTATTTGACACACTGTAAATGATAAAAAAAAAAAAAGAAATCAAATCATCAAAGATTTTATTTTTGTAACAGAATAATAAATATTTATGCAAGTCAGTGCAAAGACTCTGAATTTAGCTTGGTTGTATTAATCCTTAAAGAAGTGTAAGTCAAATTATGAATAATTTTATCTTACAGTTGCAATTCAGACACAGATCCTTATAATTGAACTGGGAAAAAAAAATCACACACAGCAACCAAAATTTTCACCCGTTTCTGTCGCTGTGCACATGCATGTGTGCAATCGGTTCCCCCGGGTTTAGAAATGTTCTTCTTGTGCATAGTTACTTTTGTCTGTTAGTATTTGCACCATTGTGGGTTTAGATGTCAATAAAGGTGAAGGTTTCACTGCACATCAAAGAGCTCTGCACATCAAACTTATCGCTGATACTTCAGATGCTGCTTGGCTGAAGGTGTCCTGATTGCAGGTATTTAGTAGGTATTGTGATCACTGCTGGTAAAATACAGATCCTTGTCACTGATTTCTGACCAAATTTTAAACACAACTGTGTGAATATACCACTTAAAGGAAGCACACCTCTCTTATGTCTTGGCTATATTTTAGGATCATGTCATTGAGAAGCACAGCTCCTGCATGGACAGACAATTGCAAACATTGTTTAGTCCACTAAAGTAGCTGTTAAATATAGCGAGGCTGATTCACTGAGGCAATCATTTACCTCTCCAAATTTGTGCACTAATCTGATCTGGTGATCTACATACACTTTCTTACCTGCTAAGGATCAGATCAGAGAACTACATTCTCGTCTTGGGATTTTCTAGTTCATTTGAGTTGGCATCTTCTTTTCTACCATAAAGTCTTTAAATGTATGAAAAAATCACTAATTTGAAGAAGCCACCAAAAAAATTGATGTGTTTTTATCATAAAAACAGGGTCACTAGGAATAATCTTCAAGTCAAGAGGGTTTTTTTTTAAATTGTAAGTAACAATATTTTTTAACTATGAAAGTTTACCACGTAGTGTTTCATGCTTCATAAAATGAAACCCAAATGCTACAAATTTCATTCCAGATCAAACTTTTGATGTGGAAGCAGATATTCTTTAAAGTTCATTGTAACTATTTAATAAAGCTTAATGAAAGGAATAATAACAAACAAAAAAGAGAAAAACCTAAAAATACTAAACACTATGTCCCCAGCTCAAATATCATAAGCATTTTTTCAAAAAATAATTAAACATTTTCTTAGGATGAGCTTATAGACATATTGTTGCATATAAACATATTGCATATAATCATAGCATTGCATATAAACATAGCATTGCATATAAACATAGCATTGCATATAAACATAGCATTGCATATAGACAAGAACATGAACAGAAATTAAAGTCACATCTGACATACAAAGAAGACACCAAAAGGATCCAATCCAACACAAGGCTCACTAAGAAGGCTTATCAATGCTACTGGCATTAAGCACATTGAAATGAAATTGTGCAAGTGTTTACAGTACAGATGTTAATGGCCAAACTAATGTAAATGATTAAACATTTTTTTTGCTAAAGATTCTCAAGGGCACAGAATGGCTGTCAGCATTGTCGTATATATTACGAGCACTTCCATATTTCAGCATGAAGCTTCATCATAGTTCTCTCATACGTTTGTAGGCTATTATTGATGTTCTCTAGAGGTGTAAAATCCATCTCCAGTCCACTGCCAACTTTCATGTATATAGTATGCTGCTTCTGACAGATGATTAATGTTCAAATTCTTAAAAGTAAACACATTTCTCTAGTTCAAATTCTATACAAGGAGATAATATTTTAAAGGATGGCAGTTCTATTTTTTTTTCCCATCACTAAATGCATTCATCTTTATTTTTAAGCAAGGATTGAAATTTAATATTGGTGCATGGTGGGAGCAGAGAGATTTATTTACTTTTTTAGGAATGATTTATGAAATCTTGTTATGGGAGAGGAAATCACTGCATCTGAAGGTGAATTATCGTGCACAGTTTACCCACACAACATCTTAAGTAACAGTAGAAATATAAATGACAGTGTTAAGGTTCTGATGGAAAGAAACATAGTTGAGATTGCCAATCAGCTGGGAATCTATCAGTCATGTAAGTCTCTCCTGAAGCTCAGACTAAGGCTAAACTTTTCCTTAGCTTCAAACTAATTTGATTAATGTTCTTTCTTCTCCATCTCTTATAATATGGAAAACTTCTCTTCCAGGCTTCTAACCAGGACTTCTGGAAAGGTATTTCTTAGATAAAATATTTCAAAAGAATCCTAGATTTGTGGTCACTGGAGCAAGCCATCATTTGGGGAGTGCTAAAATCCAGACCTGTGAAGATTATTCCTGAGGCTACTTACTAGCCCCAGCATTAAAGACAGTTCTGTTACCATCTCTTGTTAATGAAAGACTGAAAAAAGAGAAACTCATAAAACTAACGCAACTACAGAGTACCCTATTATGTAAAAGGCAACATGTAGCCATGTAGAACCATCCCAAGCAGCAGCACTTCCCAAGAGTGGTAATTATACCTCTAGGGAGCGAGGAACAGGGTTGTCAGCGAGGTGAGGTGACAAAGAGAAATCTCAAACAGCTGGGGGAGGTCACAACGGGATCCACAGCTGTTATGCAACAGGAGAGTGGTGCAATGCAGACACTGCCCAAACAAGGCATTAATCTAGAAAGTTAATCAGTCAAAGAGATTTCACAAGTTTCTTAGCTTCTCCTGCTAGAACTTCATTTTGATCCTGATTAATTAATGTCTTAAATAATTAATTAACTTATCATTATTATTACTTTACGGTGGTAGCTCATCTATGCTTTTGAGTGAAAACAGGTATGGCAGAAAATCTAGCAGTCTTCATTCCTCCCATTGGCACTTTACAGTAGTAATGCCTGTTCTCCTGAAGACACAGCCACCACAGATGTCAGGAACAGCTTGATGCAGTATATTGGCACACTCCCAGGGAATGATTCCACCTGCCTTTTCATTCCTCCCAGTGGGATTTTTGTTTTATTGTCAACATAGTAGTTTTCTAGCAATATCACACAGCATATCAGTCTTTCCTTCTGCTCTTTTACTTAAAGAGGATGTTTTCAACCGCTGAAAACCACCCGAAAGGCAGAAAGATGAACAAAACAATTGTTATACCATTATTGTTGAATGACATGGAAAGGACAGCAAAGGGAGTTTTATCGTTTGAAAGTCTATTGATGCTGTCCCTGTCCTCCCTGATACGTGCTTTAGATTAGCTTTTTGTGAGGGTGAAGAAATCCTGAACATTTTTTTTGAAGAATATAAATACTAAGAGATGTAGGTGTTGGAAAAAAGTAAAACAATGAACAGATGAGCTTTTGTAATGTATGTGAAGTCTGCAAGTCAAGAGCACAGATTGCATTTTGAATAATGCATTTTGTGTAGAAATCACTAAATAACTCAGCAGAGAACACAGTGTGTAAGACAATTAAGCAATTTCACCAATTAAGCTACGGTCTACCTCAAAATGATAGTCGTTATTTACAGCTGAGATTGAACACATAATATTTATGAAACAACACGTTTAAAGGTGACTATTTCCTTGTAGTACATGTAAAAGGTCGATCAGCCATGGGTATGAAATAAACAATAGGCCAAAATACTCTAACCTAGATAAATAAAATGTGTCCACATCCAAGGATCCTACTGTGTAAGCAGCCCAATTACATTTTATGAATCCCGGGAAATAAAACGGGAGCTGCGCTCAGCCTCTTTGAAAGTTGTATTATTCTTATTTAGGATGCCTGAAATGGTATTTCCGAACTATGATGACAGCTTCAGGATTTGCATTTTGAGGGAGTCTGGCTAGTTCAATCAGATAGCAACTTATGACTTCAAAGCTGTGATTTGGAAGTCAAAGATGTCTTCTACTCTTATTGCTAAATCTATTCCCAGAAGAACAGAAAACAGATGAATCTCGGATATTTATTAACTTAAATGATAATCAGAAAGGGTAAACTGATGTCTCTTCCAGAGTCTAGCTGAAGTAAAAGGGGAACGGCAAGACAAAAGAGCAAGGCAAAACCAATGGCTTCTTAAAAAGACAGAGACTGTACGTTTCTTCCTCTTATTGCTTTAAATGACAAGACAAAAAGAAAAAAAGCTTAAGATGTTTTAGCAGTCAGTACTAAGGATCCGCTGAGCTTAACGATTTAAAACCTATTAACTTTATATTTAACTCTTGCACTATATGATTGCACGTCAATAGCCAGGCTCATTAATACCCACTTTCTGTTGACGTGTCTTTTTCCTGTCAAAGCTAGCTCAGTTTTTATGATCTTTTGAATTTGATTGAAAAATTTATTTTTAACACCCCAAATCTTTAAAACAACAACAAAATAAATTCAGTTGAGTATCTAATCAGGATACCAGAAAGATATACAAAATTCACAAGAATAATGAGATTTCTTGAGAGAGCAGTACACTTCCAGAAAACGTAAACTTATTGCCAGACTATCATTTCACCTTCTCGTGATTTCACACTGTGGCAAAGACTAGAAATAAACTAGTGAAGAAAAAACCCTATCTTGAAAAACCTGAGAACACCTGTCTTGGGACTCTTCCTGAGTTATAAGTGTGGTTTCTGAGATTATTTAACTTGGAAGCACAGTCCCAGATAGGAGTCCTTCTGGATACCTTTTGTCCTGTTCTGTCAATCCAGAATAGCCAATCCATATGGCTAAAAGGAGGAAGATGGTTTTTGCTAAGGAATTATTACTTCTTTCTTCCTGTGGCTGGTGGAAGACCATAATAGAAGGAGAAGAGACATAGACAGTTAACTTATGTCCTACTGATTGTTTCCCTCTGTCCTGTGGATTCCAGCCTAGCCCTAAAAGGGTGTTAACAGATACTTCAAATTATAATTACCCTCAGGTTGGCAAAGCATCGATGATCTTCTCTGGCAAGAGCACTTCACATCAAATATCTGTTTTCACTATCATAAATTTCACTGGAATTAAAAAAAGAATATTCTCAGTATCAGAAGAGGCTGAGTCCCTCTTCAGATTTTTATTTTATGTAATATTACAGTAAATATTTAATAGTCCTGTGTTCATAGCTGAACTGAAATGTCTCTCCATCAAGCAGCGGTACAGGAATTTTCAGTACAGCAAGCTTCTCGTCATAAAACCACAGAATCATAGAATGAGTTGGGTTGGAAGGAACCTTTAAGTGTCATTTGGTTGCAGCCCCACTGCAGGGACATCTTTCATTCTTGGAGAGGGGACACTGTGAAACATTAAAAAAGTATGTCAGTGGCAGCATTTACTTAAATGCTCCTTGAATGGAGGATGTAAATCCTTTTAGCTGGTTCACAGTTTAAGAGACTTCAAAAGGTAGTCTTTGAAGTTTAGAAAAGACTTTTGAAGTGGCTGAATATGCAAAGAAAAAATTAGAGTGTTTATCGCAAAGCACTAAACTTCATTAAGTGTTTTTGTCAATTAGAAAATACAGCAGGTTTTGCATAGCAAAAGAAGAAAAGTAGGGTATCCTGTTAACAAAGACTTCAGGTGACTCCTGACAAAGCAGCTCAGACTACTCAAGCCTACAAACTGACATGCAGCCCTTTTAGGAATACATAGACCAGACACAGCAGTTCCCTTTGGAGATGCACCTAGCTAGCAGGTGAGGATAATAATTTGTGTTCTTAGCCGCCAATCTGCTACGTGCTCCTGCCCATGGGACAGAGCTGCAGCTTTGTAGTGTCCTGTGTAGTTTTCCTTACCTGTTTTGGTTTAGATCAGGGCAGCATCTGCATCTGACACAAACAGTTTTGAGCTGTGAACTGTATCTACAGTCACGCTCTGATAAATCTGAAAGCCTGAACTGATTTCACCTCTGTTAACTCCCTCTTTAGGCAGGATATGTACGTGGAGATGCATTATTTTTTGCATTTCATTAAACACATCTTTCCTCTTTTGTAAATAAACACCAGTATGCTTAAAGGCCCTTTATATTTAGGTTTCAACTAATGGATGTAGTGAAGGAGTGCTGATAGCATCCGAGGTGGAAACAGTCTACTGCCAGATACCAAGATAATAGGAGTAAACTTCTCAAAGAGTAAACATGAGGACAGGTACTGGGATGAAGTCTGTGCACAAAGATGTACCATCTGTATATGCATGCTTAGCAAACACATCGTAAGCTCTCGGTACATGAGGGACATCACACTGCCTGATAACAGACTAAGCTAAATGTTGAAGAGCTTCAAGCTCAAGCCCTAATAATCAGCTTGCAGGAAATAGTACATCCCTTGCAGAGGGCAGATACCATGAAAGTCCTTTCTTTTCTTCCTTATTCAGATGTAATAATGTACTAAGGGGGGAAGAAGCAGAACAATCTTCCTACAAGAAGTGTTTAAAACAGAATGTAATTTACATCAACAGTTTCTGTCTACATCTACTGTGAATGCATGAGTAGCTGGTGGATATTGTTATTTTGAACCGGTCCACTTTCCCAATGTGGGGTTCCTATCTCCTTGATCAAAGCACTGAAGTTACATGTTTGGGCTGCTTTGGGCTGCTGATTTTCCAGCTTCTGCTTCACTCTCCCTTAAGTAGGACAGAATAATTAATGAGACACCTTTCCTGATGAAATTTCTTCTATCAAAAAAAAAGAAAAAAGAGATAAGAATGCTGTTACTGTTGATCTGTGTACCTTGTATTGCTGTAGCACCTACATAATCACAAGCACGAGCTGTCACAGAGAATACCATTTAGGCATCAGAAAGAGGCAGCAGATGGATTCAGGAAACAAATGGGAAATCCAATATAAAAGTGAGAAAGCTTGGTGAAAAGTTTGGTGAAAAGAAATGGAGAGGTCAAAGCATACCAGCTGCGTAATCACTCAAAATTTTCTGTCATCATATGGGAAAAAAGGCAGGGATATGAAAGCAGACAACAATTAGCTCTGTGAATGCCAATAGGAAGCTCATGCTAAGTGTGAAGATGTGTTTGAAAACATTACACAGGAGTTATCAAGCTAATATTACTGGTACAGGAGAGGTTGGGAGCTGATGTATGGAGAACATCAGGACTGACAGGTGAGACAAGGATATGGCATAAAAATTATGTGACACAGGTTGGAATATTTTAAGGTTTTCTATGGTAGGATCCCTTGATAAATAAAGAGAAATGTATAAAACATGAGTTCTAAAAGGAGAACAACAACTAACAGAGACATGAAGAAGATGAAGTGTTCTAGCACTGCAATAGGGAAATTACCCCTGACAAAATTAATACTTATCCTTCAGAATCAAGAATATCTTTTAGGGGGTAGCCAATAACACTTGTTTTGCCTGTTTGTGAATTTCATAATACTTTAGGCTACAGCAAAGAATAGAATTGGCAGAGCTGAAAGGCAACAATGAAGCAAATGGTATATTTTATGGTATTTTAGTCCAGGCAAGAGCAGAAGGCACTAAATGCTCGCACAATAAAAATAAATAATAATAAAAAAAAACATCAACATTTTCAAACCAAAGTTACTGATATCTCAGATTAGCCTGTGTATATTTCAGTCTCAGATTACCCTGGGTATATTTAGTGACAGAACAAAATCTTGGAAAGTTCAGGTATGAAAGTCTAAAAATCTGAAGCTGGAAACGAAGATGTCAGATGGTCCTCTCATCACAGGCAAATCTTAATCCCTGATAGTCAGAGATGAAAATCAAAACTCATTGAAGCAGCAAGCTTCAAAAAAACCCGTAAGCCTTTACCAACACCCACTCTTAGACACTGAGTTTTATAAAGCTCACTGAAGACAAGATAATGATATTGGAAAGTAAAAAAAAAAAAAAAAAAGCAAAAAAACTTTGTAACACCGAAGGATTTTTTAATATTTCAACATATTTGCATATAGAAAAAATATATGTATCACTTTGAAAAGTATATTTTCATGGGTATTTTTCTAGAAAACAGCAAGCTAGCTTAGTGAATGAACAAGGGATTTGTCTATGATTTATATAATAATACATAATGAGAAATAAACCGTTTCAGCTCTGGTGACTTCATACAGCAATGAAATAAAGATGATTTACACTTGTTGAATGCCTGACCTGCACTGTGCCAAACTTTTTGAAGGAGTCCGAACTAAAAATGCTCAGCATTTGAATTTTCTCAGTGGCAACAAAGGGATATTTAGGTCTTTCCAGGCACTTGGATGACAGAGAACGCTATTTGAAGGACATGGATGATATGTTCTCAGTAATTGCCATCTAATTTCAATCTGCCTCTCTCCATGTAGGGGTTTTTTTATCGCTTCCTCCTCTTCCTCCTCCTGTCATTCCCACCCACAGCCTCAGGGACCTTTGTATTTGTCTCCTTGGCTGGCTACATTTAATAAGGCCATGCCTTGTTATTTTATTACTCCTTAAATGGCCTCCCGTGTTTGGGAGCATCTACTTTCCAAATCTAACTGCAACTTCCAAAGTTTAAATATGAAATTATTTTGACAGGATTTGTTATGAAGGGGAAGACCCCCAGCTGAATTAGTGATCGGTTTACTGCCTGAGAAGTAGCTGTTTCTGATGTCACCTGATTAACCAGGCTAGGTTTTCTGCAGAAAAAGTAGCCTGTTCAACCTTCTAATCCTGTTGATTTTTTAAAGTTTTTGCTTGATGTCTTGATTCTTAAGAAATAACAAGTACAGCTGCTTGTATTATTCAGTATTTAGAATATTATCAGAAATTAGAGTCAAGTTTGACTTGCATTTTAAGTTGCTTGCTGTCAGGTAATTGACTTTAATAAATGCAATATCAAGCCCTAGTCTATTATTTTTGGTCAACCTATATGTACTTTTGTGTAAATGTAGACAATACATAACAGCTTCGCTGAAATTACTTTACTTTTTATACATGCAAATTACATAGCTCTGACCAATTGGTCTTTCCAATTTTCAAGTCATCTATATGTGCTTTTTGACTTTCTAAGCTTGCTAATTCATTAAAATGTATGAGTCATGCTTGGCATCATTGTATTCTATTTTGAGATGTGAGAAAAGAAAAATAACATTGATCATAAACAAAGATTTAAAAATTTATCGTATAGAAGCAATGATTATGTATTCTCAGGAATAGTGCTTTAGATCAGAAACTATCACCAAAATATTTTTACTCATTATAATAAAAAAGTTTCAATTCTAATCAAATCTTTGATACATTATCTTGACCACATCTTAGACAGGAGCATTTGAGATTCCATTATACTTGACAAGGAAGCAAGGTTGTGACTTGGTATCCTATGGTACATCTTTTCCACCTCTTGTACAGCTATATATTCCCAAGGTCATCTTTCATCCCAAAGGCATCTGCCTGAATGTAGTAAGGGAAGTGGGCGTTACTTGTCTACAAGCCTGGAAAGTTCTTGAGACACAATTGTCCTACCTAAAACATGCCATTTCCTTGAGACAGGACAGAAAAAATATAAGTCCTTCAAGAAGAAAAGGGAAACTTAAAAAACTTATTACATACTGGGTGGTTCCCATACCTCTAATTCTTTCCTGTCCTATTTCAGTTTCAATAGCTTATAACTTTTTGGAATTCTCACTATTCAGACCGATACATAAAGCTGATAGAAATCAAGCTAGTTCTCTAGTTCATGTTAGAGTCGTACCGACTTCTGTTCAATCTGAGAATTCCACCAAAGAAAAATATTCATACATTTATAAGAAAGAGCCATAGGACAACAGCCTGCTTGTCTCCTTAAGAAGGTCCAGTATCTTAAACAGACCATTTTTGTATTTTAGAAGGAACACTGTCAAATATACCAGCCCCACTTGCGCTACTCAGCAAAAGTCTCCCAGACATCATCAACCATGCTAAACCCCTCAGCCACATACTTGCTGTGCCCCCCATGAAGGGGTAGTGGCCAAGCTTTAATTTCCCAGCAGGTAAAGCATATATCATTGCACAGGACTCTAGCAGTGCTAGAGGAGAGGAGGCTGAGTGTGAGCCAGGGAGTGTCCTTGCAGCAGTGAAGGCCCACAGTACCTCCAGACTGTATTATTAGGAATGTCACCAGTGGATTGAGAGGAATGATTTGTCTCCTGTAGTCAGCACTCGTCAAACCATAGCTTGAACAGCATCCACCTAACATACCAAAAGCTCTGTATTAGGGGAAACAAATTTGTTATTTCCAGAACAAAAATATAAAAAAACCCCAGAGGGCTTGAAAGCTGAAAAATATGAAAGTGTTATTTGAGACATGACCATTAATCCCTCAAGGTATTTTCCTACTTCATCCTCCTTTCCCATACTTTTCCTCAGACTTTCAGATGCTTTATGAAAAGGATGAAAAAAAAATCCTAGAAGTTCTATTTTAGACTGAATATTCCTTTCTTTCTCATTGCCCCAGGATGTATTTGATTCCAGTAAGCTACAGGAAAAACCCAATTGGGATTTTCTGATATTCTCTCTGTCCTGACCTATTATTGTATCTTCTTTCAACATTTTGTGAGAAGAGCAGTGTAATAAGCAGATATTCAGAGGTTGCCTGCATACATGGAGCTCAGATGCAGCTGCTAGGCAGCAAAAATCAGGTTGCTGCGCATGTTGAGACATGTGGGACTTTGGGGGAGGGGGGTTGTTATATAAGGAGTATTCATACAAGGATAAAAAAATGCAGGAAAATTAATAAATGAACCTTCAAGTCTTCAAGCTTCATAGGTATCTTGCCTGACAGGAAGGGATAGAACAGTCAGTCAGAAATTCTCGACTTTTTAAGTTAGAAACTGACAAATTACCACAACTCTTTCAACTCATCTTCCAAATTTAAATTTAATTTTTAATAGCATTTCTCTCCACTAGGAAAAGTGTGTCCAATGGATCAAGGGAGGTGGTTATTCTCCTCTACTTGGCACTGGCAAAACCACATCTGGAGTGCTGTGTCCATTTCTGGGCCCCTCGGTGAAACAAACAGAAATGCTGGAGTGAGTCCAGCAAAGGGTTAGAAAGACAATTAAAGGACAATAGCAGAGCTGAGAACTAAATGCAGGTCTCCCTACCAAGGTACATGTTTCAACATTTATACACTTTAAAACTTTAGTCTACATTTGATGACAAAAAATGTGTTGGTTTTTTTTTTTTTTTTTTTTTTAAATGCAGGCTTTTCACAAACTATATAACCTGTGGCATTATTAAGATCTGAAATTGCTGATGAGCAGAGAATGACGAGCAGCA
>JANIJG010017163.1:33175-52919 GCA_024611175.1 Megaceryle torquata
GAAGGGATGGAGTGTACCCTCAGTAAGTTTGCTGATGACAGGAAACTGGGAGGGTTGGCTGATACACTGGAAGTCTGCGTTGTCATCCAGCGATATCTGGACAGGCTGGAGAGCTGGGCAGAGGGGAACATAATGAAGTTCAACAAGCTTAAGTGTAGAGTCCTACACCTGGGGAGGAACAACACCATGTATCAGTTAGGTGTAGTCCCACTGAAAAGCAGCCCCATGGAGAGGGACCTTGGCTATGACTTGACTTTCAGTATTTCCATGTTGCTGCTTCTTTAAATCCATGATCAGTCTCCTGATCTTTCCAAGTAGATCACTGGGGAAGTTACCCTAATATTAACTGAATACTATCTGACACCAGCCTTGGATAAGCAGGAGCTAAATTTTCACCGTAGAGGTGGGCCCATGTGCACGCTTTCCCAGATGGGATAATTCAGCTTTCTCATCAGAGAGCAAAATACGAGTGTAAGGCAGGTCTTTCATGTCCAGTGCCCAAACTATTTCATTGAGTGTAGGATCCTGACACAATTATGCACTGAGCAGGGTTGACATGCTAGAGCTTGTGGAAAATAAGTGAATCCTTTCTGGAATATTCTGCAGAAGGAATGAAAATTTGCACCAGTCAAAAAGCTTTTCCAAAAGACGAGTATGATAATGATTCAAATGTAAAATTTACATTCAAAGTACTAGTAAAAGAAAAGGGAATTTCATGGTGAGTTCACCAGTTAAATGGAACTGGTAAGAAAGATGACATGGCATTGTTACCAAAGTTGTAATTCAAGTTGGAGCATAAGTACAAATGAACTGACCTGCTTTCTTTTAGCCCTGTTCTTATGTGTCTACTTATCACTAAAAGGTTCCTGATTTGAGATAAATCTTTATTTTGACACTTTTTATATTAGACTAATGTTATTCTTCCATTTTGTCATATTGTTTCTATGACACGCTATGATAAAATGTGACATGAATTTTTAAATAGAGTTAGACAAGCATCTCCCAAAAGTAGTCCCCTTCAAAGTCTGAGGAACCCTGAATGCCAAGCAACTTGACTTTTTCTGAGAGGTGTGACTTATGCTGAGGTTGCGATACAGGATTTAAAAGACATGTTTGATTCATGGCATAGATGCAGATCCCTGATACGGTTCAGTAGAAGTTATTTAATGTGCTCAGTTTCAGTGCTCTATGAAAGGGAACAATCACATAAGCAAGTTTAGAAACTCTACTCAATATAGTGCAGCACTGAGATAAGTGAGGATGCAAATCAGATAGCTCCTTTGATAGCTTTGCATTGATTTGGTATCATTCCTTTTGAGCCAAGCAGAGAAATATTTCAAAATCTGATCTTGTGCAGAAGAGAAAACTCTAAGATGCCTTGGTAATGGTCTTGTGTGAGAGCATGTCTAACCTATCTCATGGATACTCAGCCTTACTGTAGTAGAAACATTGTAGACAGTGAGTATTTTGAGAGTACTGTTATTAGTGATGAGGTTTTTTTCCTAAGTGAGAGGAGCACCCAACCTCCAGGATGTGGTGAAAGACCCATAACCCCACAATAAAGCAGATTTAAAACAGAGTGGTAACAGCTACACGTCCCTGAACAGGCAATGGGTATGTGAAAATATGACAATTTCTTATAGGCCAAATTGATATTGCAAAAAGAAAGGTGAGTAAATGCTTTTTTCACAGTGGAAAACTCCATAGAGCTGATGATAAAGAACACTACCACTCTCACTGGATCCCTACTGCTTAAAAATTCAACCAAAAATATGAAATGCTATAGTATTTAGAAAAATAAAATGGAGAGGTAAAGTTGGTGTGCTGCTTAATTCAGGGACAGCAAATTAACTCCTAACAAGAGAAGATGTTTAAAGGAGTGGATAAAAATAGGACTATATGCATAAAGGGATAAAAGTAAAAGGGAAATGAAGAAACAATGATGATGGACCAAGTGACCTTTGATGTTCCAGTAATTACAGCTATTATGTTCCTAAGTTATGCAATTCTCTCATGGTTGTGGCTTGTATCCATAAATAGGACCCTTAGTGTTAAAGTAAATCAGGACTTGAGATATTTTTAGTTCTAAGCTACAATTAAACAACTAAAAAAACCCCCCAACATTCTACATTCAAGTTCTTCGCTCATGCTTGAATAATAGAATGAGATACAAGCTGCCAAAAGATATTCAGACATGAAGCTGCTACTTTCTGCTAACATCTTCTCAATGTCTGGACTTACGTCATCAGGAGGGTAAGTCATTCAGGCTGGGTATTTAAGAACATACTGTTGCCAAAACTGAGGTCTCAGAGATTCGTTTACCTTTTGAAAATGCACAGAACCCCACTAGACCATTTTTCCATAAGAAATTTTTTAAAAGCCTACGTTTTGATGTGGGTTTTGTTGCTGTTTTTTGGTTTTTTTTTTAATTTTTGGATTTTCAGACTTTAAGATATACTTCTGTAAAACTTTCAGTCGTTTTTTTGTATAAGTAAGGTCTGAACATCTGTGCAACTGATCTCTCCTCTCCCTTGCTCCTCTTTAGATGCATTTCTTCTGGACAAGAGCTGGGATTCTGATATAAGTACAATTTCAGAAACAAGCTTCAAACTTCAGGTTTTTAAAGACATTTAAGCACGTAAATACAACACCCAAATTCTAGTGTGGTTTTCTCCCTTTTTAGGCACTTAGATACTTTAAAAAATCTATCCCTAATGCTTGTTTACTTCCATTGGGGATGCTATAGCTGCAGTATAAAAAACAAGGGCACATCAGACCAAACAAAATAATTCCTCATACAAAAGTGTGACCAGAACCAGGTGGTATCTCTTATCAGCAGAAGGTGAAAATACAAGGACACTAGTCTGTTTTATTCTTAATTCCAGTCCAGTCAGCTTTGGGAATAAATCATTTTAGAAAGCCCACTGTGAAGAGGCTGCCAGCATCTGTTGGCAGTAACAAGGTTTATGATTTATGCTAAAAGGTTGCAAAGGGAGAGCAGTGCCTATGGCACACTGTGGGGAAGGACCAAGTCACCACGAAAGTCTGTGAGAGGCTGTGCTCAGGTGGGAGGAAGAAATTCAGATATTTTAGTTAAAGACAAGACAAATGGGCAGATGTCTCTCTCTGCCCCACAGAGCAGAGAGCTGAAAACATTTTAGTACATATATTTTATTCTTGAGTGGACCACGTGTTATTCTATCTTGACATTGGTTAATGCATCAAAGTTAAGATCCTGGGATTATTTTACCTTACATAATGTAAAGTTAGTTTTAAATAACAGTAAATTTAATTAGTGATTTTAAGGAAGTAATGAATCTGTATTGCAGTGCTGCGACTCCTGCTTTCTTTCAGACTTGAAGAAAGCTTGGGTTCCCATTGTGCCATTCATACCTCAAACATGGCAAGATGCCTGAGGCCAAGACTTTACTGGGAGAAGGAGTAATTGCCAAATAAGCACTTTGAACAGTTACAAAATCTGGGTTCTGCTGAGTCATGTGTAACACAAAAAACCTGGTTTTCTTACTAAAGAAAGTCTTTTTACTATTATTATATATATTTCCTACTACATTAAATGGTTTTGATATCAATGGTGCAGAAGCTCTATTTATTTCAGTGGGACTGAGTAAAAGATTGAAAATAATATGTAGAGAGGTATCTGCTCAAACCACTGAAGGGATGGGATGAATCAGTAACTCCATTACGTTTTCAGGTCAAGTTCTTACTCTACAGTTTCCTGTTATTACTGTAACGCAGGTTCTCACTGAGTAGATCCAACTCTTCTTCAGTACAACTAGCTGTTATTTTGTATTTACTTTTACAGGTTATTTGCAAATGAAGCTCTGATTCCCACAGAAGTCCCCAGATCTGATCCCCTACCAGTATCTTTCTCCTTTCCTATCAGCAAATACAGCAATTACTAAAAGCACAGCAGATGCTTTGTCTGTAGAATTGGATTAGTTAAGGGAATTGACAGTCCAGAGAATTTCCATGTTGACAGAGCTTTTTAGTTTCACATGAATGGCAGGGTCTGTGGAACAGGCCCTGTGCATTGAGGTGTGTTGAGAGGTAGAGAGAAAATGGAACAAGTCTGTCCTATCTTTGCTTTCCATGCAGTTTAAAAGCATTTTGACTATTTCTAGATCCTGTATCACCCATACAGAGAACTTTTTTAGGCAGCAAGTTTAAAATGCAAACAATATGCTATGTTACTATTATTGCTATTACGCCAAAACCTACTGAAAGGTAGCAAACTTTCCATTAATTTCAATTACAGCTTTCCATTTACCCATCATTTGCCAACCACTTGGAAAGTCAGTGTATCATGGTTGACTTCACAGAAAGTAGAATCTTCTACAGTCACAGAGGCTGGCAATTATGTAATGTTACACATTAAACCAATTTCATTGAAGACACAGTGTCGTTTGGGTGATAGAAGATGCAAAGGTAGTCCATGACGTAGTCCAAAGCATCAAGAAATGCAATTGTGAAAGCATGGCCTCATCTAGAGTATCACAGTTGACTTTGCAAAGTTCTACAGTAAATGTTACAGGAATATTGGTATGCACTCCAAAACCCATAAAGGTACAAACTCACCTCAGCTGGTAGTCACCTGACACAATATAACTCTTTAGTGCTTTGGTTTTGGCTTACCTAGAAGGCACAAAGCGCTGTATTTCTGAGATTTCTGTTTTGAAATCAAGCAATATATCATAAATGTCTGGAGAATGTTTAACATTTCTGGAAAAAGCTGAATGGAAATTGCATTGCAACGACAATCTGTGAAGACGTTTCAAGCCAATATGACATATACCACCTATGATATTATTCTACTTCCATTGTCACAAGAGATACCATATAATATTGACTCCGTAGTACAGCAGCATTTGCAATGCGTGTCACTGTCACAGAAAAAGGTTGTAAATTTTATACCGTAGCATTTTTTAAATTGATAGAAGCAATGATTTAAAAGAACAAATATTACAGCTGATCAAAGACATTCCAGGCAGTGAAACATTAACACTGGAAGATCGTTTATATGGATAAAGTTTGACATTAACTTCTTTTGGCTAAAAAACCCCAAAACCCCCTTGAGATGCTTTTCTGCAAAATGGAATGCAAATTTTCTAAACAGCTCAGTTTTTATCATAGAATCATAGAATGGTAGGGTTTGGAAGGGATCTTAACCCTCTTGAGATCATCAAGTCCAAGCCCCCTGACAGACCAAAAATCTAGACTTTCAAATAAACTAAAAAGATACTAAGCAGTCATTGAGGAAAAACTACACTGATAGCAAGACAAGACAACATGCCTACCCCCAAAAGACTTTTTATTCTGAATTAGAAAAACTGAAGAAACAAGTACAGAAGTAGAGATGGTTAGACCTTTATGAAAATATATTTATGCTGATATTGAAACCTTTCCTAATACTGATTTTTTTTTTAAACTCATATTGTTTCTCAGATTCAAACTGGATTCAGATGCAGTTTCTGATATGCCAGATGAACTGGACTCTGAAGCTGCTAAGTATTCTGGGATGAAGATTAGGCTCTTATTTCTATTTTTCCAACATACACAAAAAAACCAAAAAACCCCCCAAAACCAGTCAAGATTAGCAAAAACTTCTCATTTATCATGAATGAGGTTTTTTTATATTTTTAGCCAGCTCTGACTCTGCAAGAGATGAGAGAAAGGAGAGGCAAGGGTTAACACAGAGCCAGCAGTTCTGCCACAAACAGCAAGCACACCTATGTTTGGGAAAAGTAGGGTAACATTCTAATGACTCTCCTGCATTTTCCAACTGAAGATTAGATTGAGCATGAAGGGTTTTGGCTCATGTGCACACAGCAGGTATAATCTCATTCCAAATCTCACAGGTTACAAGAAATACGCATCACACATGAATGCACATTGCAATACACTCTTCCCCAACTGTTCCTTACTTCTATAGGAGGTCTCTGGGTTTTCTAGGAAAGAAGCAGACAAAAGAAACAGGTAAAGTCTTTGCCTTTAATAACTTATTCTGCTGTTCTGCAAGAGTTTATTGGTAGTAGTGGGAAAACAGCTGGAAATGTTAAATTTCTGTGAATGTAGATTTCATCAAGATTTCAGAATTATTTTCCAGAAGATTTCTTAACACTGGTCTGTGTGAGAGACATTTCAGGATAGAGCAGGGATTGGAGAAGATGCAGACGTACTGAAGGGGTTTAGAAGCAAGAAATCAGAATATTACAACTGTAGCACAGTGGTTCCTGTGCAACAAACAAATAACTGAGATGTCTAAGTATCTCCAAAACCACAGGAGCTGATCTTTTTCCTCCCTAAAGCTGGAAGAGGTCCAAGACAGAGCAAGTGCATCACTTCCGTTCTCCACACTGGAGCATTCAGACTGAAATTTGGAGGGTGGGAAAGAGGAATGGATTTATTTTATGAACATGTGGTCAAATCTGCTTATTTATTCACTGTTCCCCACTCAAATAAGTAATCTTCTCCCTGCTGTAAAGCCTGGATAGAGGTTAACCCTGAGCAGCTGAGCTGCATCTAACTCTAAGACTTGTTCAGAACCAAAACTCCAGTATCACAAGACTGAAAAAAAAAAAAGGCAGAAAATAAGGTACATAAAAGTGTTACTGGAAAGAGCCAGGTAATTTTAAAAGGAAAATTCTTGAAACAGGAATGCAAGCATGGTCTACTGTAGGAAGTGAGTGATGTAATAGATTTTTGTTGTCGTTGTTGCTATCTGATATCAATTTATTTTCATCATTTACTATATTTATTTCATAGGACTTCTATGGTATTTAATATTATAGCTTGTTCAGCTACAGCAAAAGCTGGCAAAAGATTTATTTCAAAGTACTCTTACACCATTTAAAGTATTTTAATAGTGCAGTAATTTCTGCAACCTGACCTGATTTGGCCACACTATTGAAACTCAAAAATGGAAACTATAACCAGTGTTTGTTGTATACAATATGGTGACAATTAAATTTTAACCAGAACTGACTTAGTTAATTCTGGGTACTTTTAAATGAAGCTGGCCAATCAATAGGTTGTATATATTATGCCCTTTGAAGATTATTTGGTGTTGTTACCGTGAATCTCTTCTACTCAGAATAGAAGCTTTTTCTAGGAGGAGATGAAAATGTTGTTATGCAATGATGAACAGTTGAAATGATGGCATTTTTTTCAGAAAGTGTGATTATTCAAGGATTTGTCCAACCAAAGGACAAATAAATTATTTCCAAAATCTTTGTTAAAATCTCAGTCTGATCAGACATCTCAGGATTCTGGTTTTCCTCTGTAAATGACACATTTTAACATGAGAACCAGAGCTCTGCTTGTCAAAATCTGTATGAGTGACTGCAATTAAAATGTTTAAAAAATGTGAAAATGTGGAGGCAATACAGCTAATGAACCATGATAAAGCTTTTGAGGGATCTCAGCTACTGCTGTTTCTTTTGAAGACAAAAAAAAAAAAAAAGAAGTGTTTTCAGGACTGATATACTTGAATAACTCTGGTATTTATATATATTTCCCTTTGCATTTCTCAAGTCATGTTTTGTTTTAAAATCTAATTTTATAGTAGAAGATTTTAATTATTGAATTTCTTTGGGTTATATCACATTGGGTGCCATGGGGGAAGTCACTGAATGGATTACAGAATATTCATGGTTGGAAAGGACCTCCTAGATCACCGAGTCCAACCATACCCATAACAAAAAAACACCTAAAAAATCCCCAAACACCTAAATACCTAAATACCCTGATCAAGCATGACTTCAAAACCACAAACACTAACCACAAAATACACAAAATAACCCCCTAGATGCCTGCCACTAGAGCATGTCCTGAAGCACCAGGTCTACCTGTTTCTTAAATACCTTCAGGAATGGTGACTCAACCCCCTCCCTGGGCAGGCTGTTCCAGTGCCCAACCACTCTCTCTGTAAAGAATTTCTTCCTAATAATTAATCTAAACCTCCCCTGACGCAACTTGAGACCATTTCCTCTGATTGCGCGTGACTACATGTTGCTGACTCATCTCATACACAATAGTATTATGCATTCATACTGTCTTACATGACCTGGTTAATTACCTCCAGAATTTTGAGTTACATATTAAGAGCTTTTAAGAGGTTATGTCAGTTTTCTTTAAAATTAAATACTAGCAAAAGTACTTGATCAATTTTTTTCTTAATAAGAGTAATGGGGCAAAATGATGATGATGCCCAAACAAAGCTAAATCAATGGTATGAGAAAACAAGTAGAAGTGATCCTTGACAACATCCACTGAGGAAGTGGAAAATTATTCCCACTTTTATATAGATTTTTTTTTTATATTATAGTTAATATTATAGTTAACACTGGGAATAGGAACAGTACAAGAACACTATAATGGACAATTGTTGCCGTTCAACAATTACATAGAACATTTCTGTTATTAGTTCTTTAGGATTTTTAACTAGAACAGAAGTGTTTTTGTTGAACTGCACCATGAACAAGACAGCAGTAAACTGCATGAAATGAAAGCATTCATGGAAAGGTTGCAAAAAGCATATCAAACAGTCATGGAAATGTAACAGCTGTAGTAAAACTATGATGTCCACTAAATGCAAGTCCTGAGGTCTGTATTACTGGTTCACCCAGAAAAATATGAGTAGAAGCATCACACATGAGGATACTACATGATAAAATTGCCCTCTGAAAGTCTCTGAAGATATTGCAATAGATTTACTGGACCAATACACACGTCACAGTTACACTTACTTAATTTCCCAAGTGAGCTCTACCAGAGTGTTCTTATTTGAATAACACTGACAACTTGGAGCTCTAAAAGCTTAAGTCATGCAGTGATTTACTTGTGAAACTCATTTAAAAAGACTGATTTGAATTTATATTCAAAACAGTAACTGTACCCAGTTCTGATAGATCCTGAAGGTATATTATATATTCTGCTTTGGGCTCAGGTTGGGTAAAAAGATGAAGCATGTGCATGGACTTAGTCAGGTAAGCTTAGAATTACAGAATAATTTAGGTTGGAATGACCTCCAGAAATCCACCCTGCACTCAAAGCAGGGTGAATTAAATCCAATTTCTCAGGACATTGTCCAGTCAAATTTTGAGTTACCTCCAAGAATGGAGGTTCTAAAAACTTCTCTGGACATCCTCCTACAGTACATCCCTATCAGTAAAATTATTTCTTCCTAACCAGAATATCTCAAGTTACAACTTGTGCTCATTGCCTCTTGCTCTATCATTTGTCTTCCCTGAAGAATCTGTCTCCATCTTCTTTCCACTCTCCTATCAGGGAGCTGAAGACCTCCTCTTAGTCTTTTCTACTTAAGACTGACCAAGCTTTCTACAGGCTTTCCTCACAGAAAGTGTGCTCTAGCTCCCTGACCACTCTGATGGCACTCCAATGGACTCACTCCATTCTGTCAACAACTTTATGTACTGGGGAGGCTCAGACTCTACATGGTAGTCCAGCTATACTTTCAGAAGTGTGAAACAAAGAGGAATAACTAATTTTAAAACCTGTTTAAGTCACTGCATCTGTCACGGATTTGCAGGCAAGGCTTTTGCAGCCAGGCCTTTGGTGACTACTAGTAAGTGAATTTGTGAAATGGTTCCAGTAGTTTTTGCCTTTCATCAGAGAGCGACAGAATAAGGAGATTCCGCAACAGAGCAGAAAAAACAGCTCAAGGCCTGACTTCTGGAACAGACTCCCAAACAGGGAAACTGGAAGATCAGAGCTACAACTATTCCTCAGCTCTGACACCTGGGGTAGAATTCATTTTCCTAAGCGTAGGCTTTTCCTATCATTTTAAGACACCTTACTCTGACACACCTTCCAGGGCCTGGTAGATAGACACAAGGCTTACCAGACCTTTACCTTTCTAGAGAGGCAAAAGGAGGTGAGGCAGGAAACCCTCAATGTCAGGAAAGGTGTCTGCAACGGCCATCCGTGGTTACTGCAGAACAGTTGTGGAGTCAAGGTGGCCACACAGACCCACCCACTGAGGACCACTCTGATTTGTACCAAGTTCAGCAACTACAGCTGCTCTGGGGCAGGTCTACCTTTGTCACGTTCCCAGTGCATGAAGCTGGTGTTGAACACGGACAGTGTATTACATTAACTCCAAGTACAGGTATCTGAGAAACTTGCTGGATATATAAATGGCATAAAAAGCACAAACCCACAATTCCCCGGTTACAGAAAACACCATAGCTACTTAGTCCTACAGAAAAAGGAGGACAACAGGTTAGTACTACTGTAGTTGTTGTCTTCTTTCTTCTTGCCCTGAAAGGGCTGGTGTAAGAGGAAGACTGTCGGGTCAGGAATTCAGTTATCTAAGCAGACTCCACTGCAGACCAAGTGAGATCCTTGCATCTTGCACATTTAGCCATTGTTTTAGAATTGTGTCATGAAGACAGTTGCTCCTAAGCACCTTTGGCATTTGCCTTTCACAGCAAGTACTCTGAGTATTTCAGTCATTATTTTTTTTATGCTGCTTTAAATCATAGCAGTATCAGAACTGTGCTCTGAATACATCAATTTACAAAGTGAATGCTACTTCAGTAAAAAGAAGACTTCAGAAGAGCTTATAACAATCTAAAAATAATTATTTATTCTCTATATTTATTCTGTGTAACTTATTATTTATGCTCAGTTTAATAACCAGTTTGCAAAGGACGACGGGTACCAAATAGTTCAAACAGCATGATGGCTCTCAAACTCCACATTCTTGGATAAAGCTCCACCATTTAAAAAGCTAAGCAATGAGTATAAACTCAGAGAACGGTTTGGGTTGGAAAGGATCTTAAAGATTAGCTAGGTCCAATGACCCTGCCATGGGTGGGGACGTGTCCCACTAGACCCTGTCCAACCTGGCCTTAAACACTTCCAGGGATGGGGCATCCACCACCTCTCTGGGCCACCTACTCCAGCATCTCACCACCCTCACAGTGAAAAATTTCTTCCCAACATCTAATCTAAAGTGATTCTCTTTCAGTTTCACACAGTTACCCCTCATCCTATCACTGTACTCCCTGGTAAAGTGTCTCTCCCCATATTTACTGTAGGCCCCCTTTAAGTGATGTAATGACACTACAAGGTTTCCCCTGAGTCTTTTCTTCTCAAGGCTGAACAATCCCAACTCTCTCAGCCTTACCTCATAGGGGAGGTGCTACAGCTCCCTGGCCATGTTCATGGTCTTCCTTTGAACCTGCTTGAGTAGGTCCATTCTTTCTTATACTGGGTACCTAAAAGCTGAATGCAGTGCAGGGAGGGTCTCACCAGAGCAGAGTAGAGTGGAGGAATCATCTCCCTTGACCTGGAGGCCACATTTCTTTTGATGCCACCCAGGATCTGGTCGGCCTTCTGGGCTGCAAGAGCGCATTGTTGGAATATATACTGGGGCTACCCTGGTCCATGTTCAGGACCTTGTACTTGGCCTTGTTGACATTCATGGGGTTGATATGGGCCCACCTCTTGAACCTTTCAAGGTCCCTCTGGTTGGATCCCTTCCATCCAGCATGTTGACCACACCAAACAGCTTGGTGTTGTCAGCAGACTTGCCGAGGGTTCCTTAAACCCACTGTCCATGTTTCTGACAGAGACATTAAACAGCACCAGTCGCGATACCGACCTCTGAGGAATGCAACTTGTCACAGGTCTGCACTTGGACATCAAGCCATTGACTGCAACTCTTTCAGTGTGATTATCCAGCCAATTCCTCATCCACCAAGTGGTCCATCCAACAAATTCATGCCTCTCCAATTTAGAGACAAACTCACAGGCAAAAAATAAAAAAACCCCAACTACTTCCTTTCTTCTGCCTCCAGCCAAGTAGCTGTATCTGAGCAACAGCTCAATAACCTGAGAATGGAATAGAAAAGTCACAAAGACGGTATATACAGATGAGACAAGAAAAAGCATATTATGTACTTATCTGTTTACCACATGAATAACGTTTTTTCAAATACATCTCAAGAGAAGCATGTGCAGTCTTAAAGTCTTAATCCCATTTGTACAATATCTATAGTGATTATTTTTTAGTTTCACAAAAAAAAAGAAAAAAAAGGAAGAAAAAAAGAAAGAATTCTTAGCGTTTTAATTTCAGAGCTTTAGTCAGTTTGAAAAAGATTTCCTGAATGTATTTTTAGGATAGTAAAAATGAACAGAAAGTTGTTATCACAGTGCAGAAGACAGGAATGTGATCGTAACAACTTTTCACAGTGCAGCCTATAACGTATTATGTGACTACACTGCTTGGTCAGTCCTGGAAAGACACACAAGGCACTGAATTCTAGATGGTTCTATATAGGCGTTGAAAGTCTGGTAGACAATGTTTATTTCTTACTCTAGCAAGCACTCCTGCAGCACTAGTGTCTCACCAGTCAGTACCTCTATCCAGACGGGATTAGTTAGTAAATAGTGATTCTCAGTAAGCTAGAAAGACTTGTTAAATTTAACTACCTATTTAGGTGAAGCTGCAGACATTTTGGTTCTCCTGTCAGGATCATATTCAGACTCATCTTTAAACAAAATATTCTTGAGGGCCACGAGACCATTAAAAAAATGGAAAGATCAGTGAAACTCCTGAGAGTTTCACTCATTTCACTTACAAAGTTAATAGGTTTATTAAAAACTCTTCCAGCTGAACAGTTGTCTCTCTGTGGTGTCTAATAATTATCGAGTCACATCATATTAGAGTTTACAAAATGCTTAGGAAGGGATTTTAAAACTTCATTAATCTCCTGGTTCCATCATTGCCATATTACAGAAGTTTAGAGGCTGACAGTCTACAATAAAATAGCAAACTCTGAAACTGCAGCAAGTTACACTTGCTAAATCCTGTCATTGACGTTTTGTAACATACTGGAACACAATAATAATAATAATTTAAAAAAAAGAGTTGGAAAAAAATGCATTTAATCTAATAAGCCTGCAGTCCATTCGAATCATTAAGGAAGTTCAGCGTGATACACCAGTACAGTTGCTTTCCAGGACGCAAATGCAACAGTCAGAGAGAAAAATGAATCCTTGAGCTCAAACTCAGCACTGGGACCAAGCTGCTATCAGTGCAGTGAAAAAACTCATGGCTTTTCTTCTTCCTGTCTCAGCCATTTATTGCTCTGGTCAAAAAATGACCCCAACATAGTTAAAGTGGTGCATATAGAGAAGAACATGGATACAAAATGTGCATAGAATCCTCTCTCCCTCTCCCTGCCCATTACACGGGAACTAATACCAGCAATAAATCCAGTAAATCTTTGTCTGCTGCATGTCTCCCAAACTACTGGGCAAGAATGCATATTTTTTTTTTCCTTTCCTTCCAACTCAAATCTGAGATTCAAACAAGATACAGCTTTATGTTTGCAATTGAATACTGCGCAAAAGCTCAGCAGCAGAGTTAGCAACAAAATACGTGAGATTTTCTATTCCTAGCTCAGTGCATTATTCCAAAACCTAACTTTTCCCTCTTTTTCCTCCAAATAAGATGGACATAGTCAACTTCCAGCTGTGAATGAGTTATGAACATCATCAAATGAACAGATTAGGCTGCTATTCACTAAACATATGCAGTTACAAACTCTGCTGACCTTTGGCAGAGAAATTGATTTCACTAAGCCACCATTTACTGTGTTTCTTATGCTCATCCACACAATAAAGCTGCAATTTGCTGCCTTGAGTTTTGCCAGTAACTGCAGCAGAATGTCAAGCTGCAGAGCTGCGGTCAGTAAGCTTAAGCCCATCTTCCCCTTGCTTTATTACTGTAAATCTTGCTGTACAGAGCTTGGGGAAAAGTATTTTGTTGAATCCAAGTAGTGGGAAGTTAGTCAAGCACATAATGCTTCCCAAACAGCACGGTGACTATCACAGCAGTAGTGCCACAGGAAACAAAGTGATTTCAGGCAAGGAAAGTGAAACAATTATTTTGAAACACTTCTCAAACCACAGAAAGTTAGAATGACTGCTGGCAATAACCACAATTGCATGGAAAATGTATACAGATTTGGGCTGTTTTTTCTGCTTAATCTTCCATTTTCTTAGCAAATATGGAGTCATTTTGGCTTCACTGCTACTTGAATAGACTTTTTTTTATATATTTATGAACTTTATTCAGTCAAATACTGGTGAAAAGAACAGTAAGGCAAGAGCAGAAGATCAAATATTAAATAGTCTTGGTATGAGGCTGCTTGACCTCTCCTCCCTATGGCTCTGTCTTTTTGCTTGATATACCTCTCTTATAACAGCTTGTGTCTTCAGAATTTCCAGTGACCCCACAGATGTTCCCACTAATGCTTGACTATGTTAACCTCAAACTCTGACCCCTTTCCAGTGACTGTTCAGTTCCAGTTCAGCTGCCAACGTTATTGCTGCCTTAAACCTGTACGACTATTTTTAACATTAAAGAAAAAAAACCAAAAAACCCAAACCAAACCAAACAAAAAAAAACCAACATGAGAAGAAACAATGCAACCTTAGGTATGTTAGTACCAGATGAGTTCCTTTGTTAGGTACATCTGTTTTACTTTTTCCTGTAGCGTTGCTCAGTCTTTTCTTTAAATGTTTCACAGAAAAATTAGATCTACGCAATGAACTTTGGGCTCTTGGCTTCCTGCGCTTTTTTGTTCTCCAATTCATCTGTCTCAGAGTTCTCTACCAGCAACTTGTCACCATAGAAACTGAGCATGTTTCAGTGATTGCATTTGGTGTATTATATAAAACTTCAGATATAGTAAGAAAGCTTTACAAAAGATTTGTAGGTGGGCCTCAAAGATGATCAACATCTGAAAGTTTGCAGTGAGCCCAGTCTTCTGTGGACCATCACCTCAGGTTTGTCAGCTACTGGGATTTACTCAAGCCTGGCTGGCATGGTAAAGTGAGATCTGCTGCAGTAGCTTAACCTGTCTGTCGCTCTGAAGGTTAAAAACAGAGACAAGAGAAGTGCCTAGGAGCCAGTAGCTGGATCAGAATATGAAGTGGGATGCATAAGGAAAACTATCTTAAGAAGACATCAGGCTCCTACCTGTTCTTGAAAATATTGTAGCATCAGCATGAAGAGAGCTGCACTTGCCAAAATGGGTGGTGCTATGATTGCCATCAGCATGCTGGCAATCCTGAAAAAATAGGTATTTTCTTTGTGGACACCAAGGGAAGCAGCTGCCCAAGTGGCACTGCCATCGTTACTGTTGTTAACATTGCTCTCAGTATGAAAAAGGATCTTAGCCACTCAAGTACAGCGCTATCTTGCCTTAGTTATCTTACCTCATGCATCAGCAGCTCTTTGTTGGTAATAGGAAGCTGTTCAAGGGTCAGGTAGAATGTGCTGTTATTATCAGTAGACTCATCCACAGACAGGAGGCAAGAGACTGTTATGGTGGGCTCCATGTTACAGCTGCAGTTTAGCAAGGTGTTTAGGCACATGCAGGACTAAGCATGAATACTAGTAGAACAACAACTTCAGGCTCTTCAGTGAAAAAAAGCCCCAAGTGACACAGCTCTGCCATTCTTACCAATCTGTCAGAAGTATTTGCTTGCTGAGAATCATGGTGCAACAATAAAACAAATACTGATGTTGTATTAAGTGTGCATTCGGGTCTTAGGGATGCAAAAGAACTTCATGGATGGGCAGTTACGTCTGCTCTCACAGGACCCTGATGCTGCGCATAGGTGCTGCATTCCTGCAACTTGCCAAAAGCTGTAGGAGTAACACAGATGCTCCTATATTTCATCTTAACAAAACAGATAATCTCAAGACTATTATTAAAATAATTTGAAGTGGATGTAAAAGCGATCCTTAATTAATGGGAATGATTCAGTGTGTACTTTTGTGGCATACCAGTCTATACTTATTTTTGAACCATAAGAGGAAAAATGTCAAAAGTTGAGGAGCACGTTGCTTAATTCATCTTGTATGGAATATATTACTTAGAACAATAGGAAGACGGAGACAGAAAAATGTATTTAAATAGGATTGTCTGTCAGTGTTTTCTAGTCAGGCACATGAAACTCCCCCAGTATGGCACAATAGATGTAGGAACACCAGGCTGATGTGCTCCAAATTTTTTATTAGAAGATGATTCCACATGGGACATTTTAACCTTTCCAGAAATATTCTTCATTGCACTAACAACTTTGATATTTTAAAATGTCTTTTTTTACATAGCCATTTTTTTTCTGAGGTCACTGTTGCGAGCCAAGAAAACACTTCATAAGCACTAAGTAAAACACAGAGGAAATAAAAAAGAAAAATAGATTTTTTTTTTTTGCTTGCTCATCTACTAATTCCCAATAAGTGCCATTTGACATAAGATGGTACTCACATCATCAGCATTTATGTAGTTCCCTGAGCTGGACTCTGTCCTCATCTGAGTCCCCTTTTTTCCACTGTGTACATGACAGCAGTCCAGCTCTGGCTGATGAAAAGTGCAAGATACTGTTGTAAGCACAGTACTGAAAGAGTAAAAAGGGGGGGAAGATAGTATTTTAGTACAGAATCCAAATTATACTGAGGTAAACAAATTCTGTTTACGATCATTAAACACGCATAGGAAATTGAATAGGTAATTAGTCACATTACACATAAACTAACCATTTTTACAAAATAAAGTATCTTGAGTGGTTACACATTTTGATCACACGTATTAGTGAAAGAAGTTGATATTCTAACCAGCTGATTTTAAATTTCTCTCTCCAGGGAAGAAGGTACTTTAGATACTGGTTGATAAATTATCCCACCACACAATAAAACAACAAGCCCTGGGTGCAAAATGTTGCTAGATCAGTATCTGACATACATTTTGTACTGTCATGAAGACTTTACAAGATTTAGGACAATGAAAAATAACAGCACTTAACACACTGCTCAGCAGTATATACCGCAATACCATGGCAAATGCAGCATTGGAATGGCAAAGAATAAGGGTATTTTTTTCTGGTGGCAGTAGTAAAAAAGGCTGAAGAGGTCCCCCCGGACATTCATGGGGGAGCCTTCCCATGGCTCCCTCAGGAGGGGAAGTGAGGCTGAACTCAGAACAAAGCAGCGTTTGCTCAGCCATTCGCAGAGGCAGCGCAGGCAATCCAGCCTGTTGAGGCAGGGTAATAGCACCTCCAGCATAAAGGAGAAAGGACTACATTGATAAAAGCTAGAGAAGACTCAGCAGTAACTACTCCTCTCCCAGTTCTAGTGGATGAAGCTCCTTGAGTGTTCTGCACATACCACCTGTGCCTCTCCCAGCACCAGGAACAGAGCACTGGTATCAACAGCTAGAGATGGGCGCTCTGATCCTTTTGGTTGCTCTTCCAAGTGAGAGGTAAAGCAAGAGCTGGGGAACTGCCCACCCTTCCTTCCTTCTGGAGATGGAGGAAGCAGAAGGTAGAGTCTCTCCTTTTTTCATTCTCTAGTTTGTGACGTGGGATGAGGGTGAGGCAGTTTCAACTTAGACTGTACACTGAAGCCCAGTGCCATTGTCAGTGAACATGAAAATAAATTCCCTCTAACAGAGTAAGGAGGCTTCAGCTGCCTGTTTGCATGCAGCTAGCCCCCAAACCCCCCTGCAGGAGTTAGTGCTGCGGAAGTTACGGTGCCGTGGACTCCAGTCTGCCACAGCAAACTACTGCAACCATCAAGGAAGATAAAAACAGTTTGTTTATAACTCATAGATGTCTAGTGGATAGAAAAAAGAATCTTTTGATTTATACTGCAAGTTGGATACCATATAACTGATGTAAAAAAATGAGACAAAATACTGGATGTTGTAGCATCACCTTTCCATATAAAACCAAGTATGAAATATTTTTAGCAATTCATTAAAGAATTTGGAGCAACAGACATGGTGGTTTACAACAGATCAGTATCTCTTAGTGATAGTGCTCCCTTAAAAACTCCTGTTTCATCCTACCCAGTGCGTATCAACCTTTTGTATTATTATTTCCCCCCCCCAACTTTATTTGTACTTGGAATTTAACTATGTTGTCAATATCATTCCAGGTATCCAGCAGATTCTGATCTCTGCTTTAAAGATGCAATATTTCTTGCAGAGAAATTAATCAGCATGAAGCAGGCATCAGAAACTATTTGGGTAATATGCCAAAGATGGAGAGCTGCCTTCAGCAGAGAGACTAACTTTTCTGTTACAAATGAGTGACTATAGGGCCTGAAAGAGGAGCAAGAGAATGTAAAAAATCAAAGCAGAATGAAGATCACATTATAGAGAGCCTCAATCTCTCTCTATGCAAGAGAAGATGGTGTGTAGGTCAGTACACAAGACTCAGGTAGAACATGAGCCCTCTAATTTATAAAAATAGAGAGAAAAGAATGGAGTTGCAAGGCACCGGTGCTGGGTGGTGGCAATGCAAATCACCTATGAATTAAATGGAAGGCAGGGACAGGTGACATTACGGAGTGCTCAAGACCAGGTTGGATGGGACTTTGAGCAACCTGGTCTAGTAGGAGGCGTCCCTGCTCATGGCAGGGGGGTTGGACCTAGATGATCTTTAAGGTCCCTTCCAACCCAAACCATTCTATGATTCTGTGATAAATGAAGCTGAATTTCCTGTATCACAGAATGTTAGGGGTTGGAAGGCACCTCCAAATATCATTGAGTGCAACCTCCCTGCCAGAACAGGACCAAAACTAAGGCAGGTCACTCAGAAATGCATCCAGACAGGTCTTGAAATTCTCCAGAGAAGGAGACTCCACAGCCTCTCTGGGGAGCCTGTTCCAGTGCTGTGTAACCCTTACAGTAAATAAGTTCTTCCTCATGCTGAGGTGGAACTTCCTGTAGTCAACTTCAATCCATTGCCCCTTGTCCTATCACAGGGCAAAGAGGTTGTCCCTGCCTTCTTGATGCCCAGCCCTCATGTATTTATAGACATTAATTAGATCCCCTCTCAGTCTTCTCCTCTCCAGACTAAAAATCCCCAGGTCTCTCAGCCTTTCCTTGTAAGGCAGCTGTTCCGGTCCCCTAATGATCCTCATAGCCCTCCATTGGACTCTCTCAAGTAGATCTCTGTCCCTCTTGAACTGGGGAGTCCAGAACTGGATGCAATACTCCAGATGAGGTCTCACTAGGGCAGAGTAGAAGGGGAGGAGAACTTCCCTGGATCTGCTGGACACACTCTTCTTCATGCACCCCAGGAGACTATTTGGCCTTCTTGGCCATAAGGGCCCATTGCTGTCCCATGGCGAACTTCATTCATTATGCCTTGGGAGACAGAGGGAAGTACAGGGCACAATACAATTGTACAGTCCAAAGCAGAATAAAGCAGCTAGAATGAGTTTATTGAGCTAAAGAGAAAGATAAAGCAATAGCAACGTTTCTTTGTGTTGGTGTCATGATTCCAGCACATTTACTAACCATCCACCCTGAAAGCCATCTTCATTAGTGCCATAACACCATTCTACTCACATTCATCACTCTGATACAATGCACTCTAGATACACAAAACATAAGGAAATACAAGTGTCATGTCCATGCAGTTTAACAATATTTTCATTTGTCTGCCCAATGGGAGGGACTGACTGACCTATCTACAAGAAGGGCAGGAAGGAGGATCCGGGGAACTACAGGCCTGTCGGCCTGAACTTGGTACCAGGGAAGATTATGGAACAGTTCATCTTGGGGGTGATCAGAGGGCAAGTGCAGGACAACAGGGGGATCAGGCTCAGCCAACATGGGTTCATGAAGGGCAAGTCCTGTTTAACCAACCTGATCTCCTTCTGTGATCAGGTGAC
>JANIJG010017163.1:53019-67129 GCA_024611175.1 Megaceryle torquata
GACAAGAGAAAGGTCAAGTAGCACACATGGCAGACCTTTTAATTTGGTTTGGTATGCTGTACTATCTATATGAAATAAGGTATGGCAACTACAGTTAGCCAAATCTGGCAAATTGTAAAGCATTCCTTTAGATGTGTGCTGGACCAGTGCAGACATAGCTGGCTGGACAAAATCATGAAGTGTAATTAAAGCTAGTGCATTTTGAAGAGTGCTTTCAGCTTAAGATACTGGCACGGGCTGACAAAACTGCTTTGCTTCAGAAATTTTTCAGAAAGACACAAGTTTGCTACATGTGTTTGTACAGCAGGACATTTCCACTTTGTCTGTCATGCCATTTAAGCTTCTCCTTCAGTGGGAGTTCTAAACTGTGCTGCAAGTTTGTGAATATATTATAATAGTCATCACTGATAAAATTGTTTAAATTACAACCTTGTATTAAAATGACAATGAAGAACTCCTCGCTAAAATGTGGACATAATGAGGTAGCTTTCTTCCTAATAAAATGTACTAACAGTTTTTGTTGAAAAGCTGAGTCCATGTAGTCCTTACATAAGAAAGAAAAGTAAAACACAAGAACAGCAGCTGCATTTGCTGTGGGGAGAAGCAGTCAGACAAGATGCACAAAGATCCTTTTTACTTAATGTCACTCTCAGTCAATCTTATTTAAAATCTGTTAATGAATAAAGGATTTTTTAGCATGTCACTTTACTTTTATATGGTGCTACATTTAACAGAAGTAGTAACCAAGTTTTTGTAGCTATATTCATTAATACCTGAGATTTTTTCATAACCTTTGCCCAGCAAATTTCCTGCAATTTTGTTGTGTTTCTGAAGGAACACAAAATCTTATAACATGGGATGATCTACACTCTGCTCTTTTGATCAACATTTACATGCCTTTATTAAATGTTTCTGTAATCTGTGACCTCAGGGCTTGTTGATACCTCATGTAGAATATAGGAACATGCCGTGCCTATGCCTCTCTGGGCATACCTGTAAATTATTACAGGATAGTTCATCAAGAGTATTGCCCACAGTTGGAATTTCTTTTAGAAAAATACAGACTTAACTAATCCAACTAATTGAACTCTCTAGGCAAAAATATGCAGATCATGCAATTGCAATCTTATCCATACAGAGCAATAAAAGAGCTCTTCTAACCTGCATGCTGGAGACTGATCTCTCAAACTGAAGTAGTGCCCCATTTCAAAAAGAAACTGCAAGTCAGATGCTTCTGTCTTACATACATTGAAAATGTGCTGTAGAAATGACAGATCTCGAGACTGCTGGCTATGGTACATGTGGTAGCAAGCAGTGTTAAGTCACTGTGTTGTGTTATCTTTCTGATCAGTTTATCCATTAAGGTCAATATAAACACATAGCTGCAGCCAATCCAAAAATGTTCCTCAAACTGGAATCAAACATCGTATCACCTGATATTATGTAGAAGTTATATATCAAGTCTGAGACGATCTTTTTTTTTTTAATTCTTGGAGAGGCAAAAGCATGAAGAGAAAGTGTCTCGGTCTTAAGAAAACTGACTAAAGTGTTGAGTTGGATTTGCTTTTGTAAGTGATTGTCTTTCTTCATGGAATAATCATCTAGATAGTCCTATGGACGTACTTTTAGTCAGATGAAATGAATTCCATCCTTAGTTCATAGAACCACAGAATAATTTGTTGTGGAGGGGAACTTTGGAGTTACAGAGTTCAGTTCTCCCCTGGTCCCATCCCCCACTGAAAGAAGGATCATATTTGAAGTTAGATCCAGCTTCAGGGCTGGATCAGGTTACTCAGGACTGTGAATCAGGTCTCAAAAAATGGAGATCCCACAGCCTCTGTAGTCAGCCTGTTTAGATCTTAGAGTTCTTTGTCTAATTATTATTCCTAATATCTTATTTAATTGAGATTTGCCATGCCACAACTCATGTCTGTTGCCATTTCAGAAGAAAAATGGGGTTTCAGCCAAAAGATTTGTTGAGAAAGGTTGAATAGACAGGATATTTAGAAATACTAATAGAAAAAATTATTTCAGGGAAAAAGAAAACTTTTGAAATTATTTTTCATGTTCAGTTGTAATGTATTTTTTGTTTTGTATGGAAAAATTGACTGTCACAGCATTTGCCCACTGGATAAGAATGTGAGCAGATATATATGCATCAAAGGGATATGGTCACTTATAAGATCACAGACTTGGATAAAAGACACCAGCCTCCAAAATGAAGAATGATACTGCTGATATTAGCTGCTATGTTTAGTTCGGTTTAATAATATATTATGTGGCTTATATATAATGTAATTGTGGTATTCACTCCTTACGTGCTTTAGGAATATATACAAGTTTTGGTGCCTGAGTCATCTGTCTGCAAGCTACAGCACAATTGTATCTTCTGTCAAGTGTGGTGTGTGGAGGGAAGTAATACGTATTGATTAATAAACTTTGCATTGTTAGTTCCATCTTTATCTTCTTCTTTATATGAATAGCCTTATTCACATAAATGTTTTCCTCTTTATGTTAAAAAAAAACATTGCTAATGCTGTCATACTAGTTGATTTCTTATGGTATCTTTTTCCATAGTTTATACTTAATCATGTTTTTATTTATACACATCATTTGATGTTACATTATATCTCATTCTTTTAAAATCTTTTTTTTCTTTTCATTCACACTGGTAAAGTGGGTCTTTTGATTCATGAAGTGTTTGATGCAAACTTAACTTTTTAAGTTGTTTTAAATTATTTTAAGCCAAACATTTTTAAATCTGCAATTGTTTTATTATTTGACTGAAATAGTTTTTGTTTGTATGACATTGCTTACAGTTTTTAAACTATAGAAACAAAGCTAAAATGTCACTTTCTTTGATTTTGTTTGTATTTTTTAAAACTGGTTTCTTTTATTATTTGCCATTTCTGATTTGTATAAGATTTGCTCATCTACCAGTTCAGTTTTTCATACTAACCTACATTTATTTGCTTTCTCTGAGGCCTTTATCTTCCTTCTTGATTTGTCCTCTGCATTAATAATGCCTAGACGAAACACAACACAGATTCAGTGTGGCTGACTGTTAAGTTCTCAATAAATTACTGTGCTCCTTTCTGATATATTGTGAGCTTAAGTCAGAAATACTGTACTTTGTTATTTTGTCATACATTATATTTTTCAGAGTGTGATAAATGAGTGTATGCATTTTTCCCTTTCAAATACAAATAGATAATCACAGAATTATAGAACAATTTGGGTTGGAAAGGACCTTATAGATGCTGGGACTTAGGAAAAAGAGGAGAGTCTACCACCTTTGGAAAAAGGGGCAGGCTACTCAGGAAGAGTGTAGGGATTTAGTTAGGTCATGTAGAAAGAACATTAGAGGGGCAAAAGCTCAGCTGGAACTCAGCCTGTCCACTGCTGCAAGAGACAATAAAAAGTGTTTTTACAAATACAGAAACAAACAAACAAAAAAGAACCAGGGAGAATCTCCACCCGTTACTGGATGCGAGGAGGAACACTCTTACCAAGGATGAGGAAAAAGCTGAGGCACTTAATGTCTTCTTTGCCTCAGTCTTTAATAGTCAGACCAATCCTCCTCATGGTTTTCAGTCCCCTGAGCTGGAATATAGGGATGGAGATCAGAATAATCCCCTCACAATCTAGGCCTGCTAAGCCAACTGGACACCCATAAGTCTATGGGGTTGTATGGGATCCATCCAAGGGTGCTGAGGGAGCTGGCAAAGGAACTTGCCAAGCCTCTGTCCATCATTTATCAGCAATCCTGGCCAACTGGGGAAGTCCCAGATGACTGGAGACTTGCCAATGAGACACCCGTCTACAAGAAGGACAGGAAGGAGTATCTGGGGAGCTACAGGCCTGTCAGACTGACCTTAGTTCCAGGAAAGATTATGGAACAGTTCATCTTGGGGGTGATCACGTGGCAAGTGCAGGACAACAGAGGGATCAGACCCAGCCAACATGGGTTCATGAAGGGACAGTCCTGTTTAAACAACCTCATCTCCTTCCACAATCAGGTGACCTGCCCAGTGGTTGAGGGAAGAGCAGTGGATGTTGTCTACCTGGACTTCAGTAAGGCATTTGACACTATTTCCCACAGCATTCTGCTGGAGAAGCTGGTGGCTCGTGGTTTAGACAGTGGACTCTTTGCTGGGTTAGAAACTGGCTGGATGGCCAGGCCCAGAGAGTGGTGGTCAATGGAGTTAAATCCAGCTGGTGACCGGTCACAAGTGGTGTCCCTCAGGGCTCAGTTTTGGGACCAGTCTTGTTTAATATCTTTATCAATGATTTGGACTCATCCATTGAATGCACCCTCAATAAATTTGTAGATGACATGAAATTAAGTGGGAGTGTTGATCTGCTTGAGGGTAGGAAGGCTCTGCAGAGGGATGTGGACAGGCTGGAGTGAGGGCCTGAGGTCAATGGGATGAGGTGCCGGGTCATGGACTTTGGTCACAACAACCCCAGGCAACACTTCAGGCTTGGAGAAGAGTGGCTGGAAAGCTGCTTGGCAGAAAAGGACCTGGGGGTGTTGGTTGACAACCAACTGAACATAAGCCAGTAGTGTACCCAGGAGGCCAAGAAAGCCTATGGCATCCTGACTTGTATAAAAAATGGTGGGATCAGCAGGAGCAGGGAGGTGATCATTCCCCTGTACTCAGCCCTTGTGAGACCACAGCTTGAGTACTGTGTCCAGTTTTGGGTACCACAGCATAAGAAGGACATTGAGGTGCTGGAGCGGGTCCAGAGAAGGGCAACGAGGCTGGTGAGGGGTCTGGAAAATATGTCTTAAGAAAAGTGGCTGAGGAAACTGGGGTTGTTTAGTCTGGAGAAGAGGAGACTGAGAGGAGACCTTATTGCTTTCTACAACTACCTAAAAGGAGGTTGTAGTGAGGCTGGTGTCGTTCTCTTCTCCTAAATTACTAATGATAGGTCAAGAGGAAATGGCCTCAAGTTGCGCCAGGGGAGGTTCAGATTAGATATTAGAAAGAAATTCTTCCCTGAGAGAGTGGTTGGGCACTGGAACAGGCTGCCCAGGGAGGGGGCGGAGTCACCATCCCTGGAGGTGTTTGAAAAACGAGTGGATGTAGCACTTGAGGCTGTGGTCTCGTTATTAGGGAGATGTTGGGATGAAGGTTGCACTTAATGATCCTAGAGGTCCCTTCCAACCATAATAATTCTATGATTCTCCATTGCTGATGGAGAGAAGGAACAGTAAATCTGGATTGCTGAGCAGCTGTAAATTTGGCACTTGACATGAGAAAGTATGGTGAAATAGGGGTATTGATGAGTCCCTCTGGGTTTAGAAATCACGTAGACCCCTCCCCTTTTCTTTTTTGTGTAACAGCTTAAAACACAGTCCAGTCACTCAGACATTTTATCAGCATTTGCTGATCTTAAGTGCAAGTCCACCCCTGACAGCATTTTATCTGCTGTGTATCTGTGTCATATGATTCACTAGGCAGAAGACAAGAGTAGTTATCAGAGGGCAATGTCAGTATTTCCTGAGCAATAAAACTCAGTCTCGTCAATAATCTGCACCCAGATCCCCCAAAACTCTCCCAAGAAACAAATAAAAAATCATTGGCCATTGAATCAAGGCTTGACAAGATTGCCAGAGTGAGCACTGCACAAAGTAGAGAAGCTAAACAAAATCAGATGTTCACAATTACACAAGGATGAACAGAGCTTATTGGGGTTACACTGATTCTTGCTATCTTCATTATCATAGCAGGATTCTCATTACAAAAAAACCCCAACTTAATTAGATAGAGCTCTATAAAAGAAAAAAAAATCCTACAGAGGAAAAGAAAATTCTGTTTATTATTAAAAAGGAAAAAGGCTCAACAAAGCAAAATAAAACAATGACAGTACTAGACTCAGGCCTACAGGTATAAGAAATTCTGATGCCATGCAGTGCATAAAGCACCCACTGGAACACACACAACATCTGCATGTATTGAAAAGTGATAAAGGAAATGGCAAAATAACAGAAGTGAAAGACAGAAAGCAGTGCTGGAAGGTTCCATTCTTGTGGACACAATATAAATATGCACTAAATGGCAAGTTAGGACCTATCAGGCAAGGAATGACTCTGACATCAACATACATTTTTTTTTTTCTAATTATAATAGGGAGCACAATAGGTGACTGATACAGATGTAATTCCATCAATAATTTTCACAGCAGAAGCAGAGGTGACCTGCTCTCATCCTCATTGCTTTCCCTTCTCCCCTGTGTTGCTCTTAAAAAAAAAAACCAAACCAAACAAAACCACAAAACCCCTCCTTGATAATTTCATGACCCATTTTACTGTGCAAACCCCAAAACACTTGTACCTCTGCAACAGAGTGGATGGTAAACTGCACCATGGCAGGAAAAATAAGAGACTGGGAAAGAGTGGGAACATCTGAAACTGGCTATGGTAGCAGTAAGGGTTGCAAGAAAACACACCAATGATATGAGCAGAATTGTACTTTATCTCTTTTTTTTCCTACTGAGATGAATTATAATAGAAGTGAAATGATGAACGGTTGAGAATCTCCAGCTATGTCAAAATCCAAGCATTTGAAAAATTAATCAGGGGAAACTGGTAATTACACTCCCTGTGCATTAGCTGTGACAGCATGTTAATCTTAACACACAGCTCGGGGTGAATAAACAACTGCAAAGAACCTAGATGTGAATATAGGTAAAGAAAGAAATGTTTAAGAAACTGCCACATATATCAACTATTTGCTCAGATTTATTTCCCACCAAGCTTTCCAAATGCCCATTTTGTATCTTAGAACAGATAGAGGAGAGAACTACCTTTCTCAGAAATTGATGTGGAACCGGAACATTTTGTTTCAGAAGCTCTGTGTAGGCTGAACAAACTTTTCTGAGTGGTACTTACGACCACTATTAGAATTATTACAAGTGCTGAAGTTTCTGGTTGCTAAGATGCATTCACCTCTCTCAGGGAGCACCTTGATTATCTGTTGTATATTTCAGAAACGCAAGAATGAAAACCACGGCCATTTGGAAATTAATATACAGGGGAGAAGTTAGACACTGATGTGGTTATAGCCCACTGGGTAAATGTCATCCCCACATGGGCATCAAGACCAAATCTGAGGAAATTTGTAATTTATTTCTGTCTCCTATAAATGGTAATTCATGTCATTGTAAGTCTTCTGCCACCATTTATGATAGCTATGCTTGGCAACTACTAGCATTTGGAGAGCAGTTTGTGTGCATTCTGTGTCAATGTTATGAAATTTGTGAAGCAGATGGAGTTTCTCTGCTACTGCAACTTGAACACCCCTGTGGCTCTTATTTGTCAAATACACACATTGCACAAACATCTTCATTGCCTCTGCATTAAGGAAATCAATAACATCCTGAGCCCTCAGCAAGAGCCCTACTCAATCTTTCATAGCATGTCCATTTTCTGTGACTGAGGCACATGAATAGAAGATGCTCAGTCACTGGCCAGGCTACCCAGCATCCTATGGATGAACACTTGTGCTCAACAGAAGATTTATCAAGGAATAAAATCATGTGAATAATAAGATCATATGGACAAACAGAAGAAACACTGTGGTTTTCCTCTCAATTTGGGTAGCTGAGCAAATGACACAATGATCCAATGGGTGAGCATATCACCATTTTACACAGCTGTGTGGCTTCTTAACAACTCTGCTCTCCACGGCACAGCTTAAGATTTCCCAGTTGACTTTACTGCTATATTTAACCAACTAAATATAGAGAATACTCGACTTAGATCTGTAGAGTGCTAGTGCACTATTTCTCACAAGACATCCAGCACAGAAAGAAGCAGCGCTATGATTATACACTTTGGTACATGTTCCCTAGAAGAAACCCTTATTGTGATAAACTGGTATGCATGGGAAGTACTCTACCAACAAGAATTTGTAGGATTAAATGTTTGCTTTCAGCAGCAGGCCCTTGAACTCTGGCCTGCTTCATGTCTTCAGACTAATGCAGCCAGTGAAACTACTCCCTACTTTGACTGCAAGCAACAAATTAAAATTCTCTTCTGAGATAATTCTTGTCTTTTAAAAAGGAAGTAATTCTTAAAAGCATTAAGATTCATCATAGTTTTTCCTTATTTATAAATCCAGGTTTTCTTTATTTTTTTCTGAGAAACTTATAATGAAAAAAGTATTGTATATGAGCTGCTTTTGCTTTTCAGCTGTGGTAGTATCAACACACACTAAAACATCAGCATATTCTGTAACATGCTGTGGCACCTTGCTGTTCTGTACTTCTATTTTAAAATGAGATTAAAAAAAAAAAGAAAATATTAATGGCTCATTTTATGTATGAAAAATACCACAAAAGGACTCCTTTATTAACAAACCCTTAAGGAGTGCACATGGTTAACAAAGTTACTAGATTGTTCAGACTTGGGTTCGGTTGGAGCAGGAGTGTTGATTCTGTGTTAGCTGCAGAAATGCTAAAGATAATGCAGAGAGTGAAATAAACACAGATATGAGACAAATTTCCATGTATCTGCACCTGGATCTAACAGCTAGTGGGCTCCTTATATTACTCACATACATTATTATTGCTGTACATTTTCTTTGACACAAGTTGATGGAAGTATATCACTGGGACAAGGATGAGCACAGTTTACCAATTGTGTTAAAATTCACATTTGATTAGATTTTTTTTTCTTTTAACATTTAATGTTTTAAAATTTTAAATATATTTAAAAAAAAAAGAATATTTTAGTATGACCTTTAGGTCCTATGTTGTGACATATCCTGGCTAAACATGGTTCCATAAGAACTTCCATTCTGGAGAGTGGAAGGCAGACTGTACCATTCATGTGATTTCACATCATCTGAATGTCACACAGCAATGACCATTGTGCATCTGTTTAAAGTATTTGCTTGACTTAAGCCTGGGACTTGACTCAGCTAAGAATGTGGTATCAGAATATATAAAAAAAGATTATGACAAAATGCAAGAAATACCCTTAAAGTAACATGCATGATATTTTTATAATTTTCCTAATTCAAGTGATAAAAATGAAGTCAGTTATAAAGAAAGCATACAGCCATTAATTCAAACATATAAGCGTAAAATACTCTGAAAAAAAAGGTTCAGCTTTCACAATACTGTTCCTCCTGTCTGTTCATTTGTTAAACAACTGGAAAACTGCTTTATAACTAGAAAAACAATTGTCATATGGTAGGCTGCTATAGTAATTGTTATTGCTTTGTAAAAGTCCAACGACTTGAGAGCATTTGAAGAGTTATGTATCAAAAGAGAACCTAAACATAATCCTAGAAATAAGTTCTGCTAGAAATTGGGAAAACCAATATCCACTTAGGCAACAAAACACTGCTATGTGACTAAGGGTGGGATATTTAATCTTAGGAGCAAAGATCTTGAAGGATTCCAGGACACGCTGAGGGAGTGGTGAGAGAGCAGCACTGAAGCTGAAGGAGAGATCAGGAGTGCAAACATACTGCAGATAAATCCCTCTCCCACAGAATCATTGCCTTACCAAAACTGTGAATCAACCTCTGACTCCTGGCACAACTTGAGTACATGTTTTTTTGCAGTTTTCCTAGTTTCTTCGTATTCATCTCAGGAAAACTGGTAACATTTCTCCCTACCTGTGAAACAAAGTCTTTTTTTTCTAAAAAAAATGTGAAATTCATGAAACTTTTCTTTAATTAACTCGCGTATCTCAGGGAACTAATACTCAAGATATGACCGTAGGTACTTAGGTACCAAGATACATGTCTCCAATATCCAATATATATTTCTCAACAAGAGATTTCAGAAGAGCATCAGGGCTTTCCTCTCCTTCCAACCTGTACTACTATAGCAACTTTTAGATAGGCACCGAATAGGTGAGGACGGTTCATAGTTTCCTGATCTGGTCAAGTACTTCTTCAGTAGCACTTATGAATTATTTAGCAGTGGTTTAAAAACTAAAACATCTTTGCTTTTTTTAGAATAGCAGATATCTGACATTATTGTGCCACTTACAAGCAGGAGTTGAAGCAGAGGTGAAGGAGATGCACTTCTGGAGGAGATCACAATGTTCATTGCCGTGGTTGCCAGGCATGGCAAATGGCCCCAGTGGATCGTTCATTACTGGGAGAGTTGGGGCTGCAACCCACTTGTTAGCCCATTAGCACTTAAGTTGCATTTTGTGTCCCTTGTTTTCAGCTTCACAGCTTCACTTATCCCCATATAGAAGTCATCAATAAAGGACTGGGAAAGCTACGAGGTTTACAAAACTAATATGTTTTTATCCTCTTTTGGTAGGAGTAGAAAAGATTCAGCAGGAGCAAAGGTCAGTCAGAGGGGTCACTTCTTGCTTTTAAGCAGGAAGATTTTAACATCCTTCCATCCAAATACATAAAGCGGCAGCCAGACTTAAGCAATTAAGCTTTATTCCAGAAGTAGTTAAGTGGTTCAGAAGGAAAGAGGTTTCCTGAAGGAGTGCATGTGGACTGGCCTTAGGAACAGGCATGCAGACTATCGTACAAACAAGAACAGTTACAATACATCTAGTTTTAAAGTAGCACCTTCATTTTGACAAGTAGTAAAGAGAAATTAGATAAACAGGCTACAAAGAAAACAAATGTAAGAGAAATCAGTGGCATAATAAAGAGGAGGGATATCCTGGCAAGCTTATAAATTGCCTGCTCCAAAATGGAATCTAACTGTTGTACTGCCTTTAAATCTGGTTTGGTTGAAGTGTGTCTTGCATTGGAAGGGACCTTTAAAGGTCATCTACTGCAGCCCCCCTGCAGTGAGCAGAGACAATCATTTTGCCCCTCTGCAGTCCAGGAATAAGCATACACATAAATACATACACTTCTTCACTCTCTCTTTTTCTGACAGTCAAGAGGTTTTAGTTTTTATTTTTAAAAAGGTAGCATATTGTCTAGTGCTGAATCTTAACAGATACTTCATTAGAAAAAACTGAACTAAGTTTGAAGCTGAAAAGATATTTTCCTTTTCAAGACTCCTTTATAAATTCTCTGTCCTCTCACAGTCCTTCCTATCCCTAAAAGATAATGTAACAGACAGAAGGACAAGGAAAACGGAGAGAGTTATACTAATGGAGAGAGATGCTCAGTTATCTGACCACGGTGGCTGCCTGTCTCTGTTAAGATGCTCCCTTTAAGAAATGATAAGAAATTTTAATAAAGAGATTATATAAATTTCAGTATTTATCATTGCCAAAAAAAAAACCCCAAACCAAAATAAACAAACTGACATAAAAGAGCAGGCATAGGGCTAATTTCAGTGTTTCTGAAATGCATCCTTCACATGCAATGATTTTGTTTTTATTTATACTTCGAGACAGATGTCCCACTTACTTAGATACATGCCAAGACCCATGAAATGCTTTTCTGCTGTGTGTCAATTTAATCACTGATGCGAAGTTAATCTCAGTTCACCATGTCCCTTCACAGATGTAATTCATCTTTATGATGTTTTTCTCAGCTTGCTACATTATATATACCTGTACCTATCAACTCATATCGAAGGAGTGTAAGGGCTGTGTATACTCGCTGGGGGAAAGGTATACAGAAATATTTCTTTTTGTAGAGAATATAGATTAATGATTTAAACATTATAACTCTAAACCACTTTTTTTTTCAATATGTTATTATGTTTGGCAGCGGTATTTCAAAGCTACAAGCAACAGCTGAAAACAGGGTTATCTTACTAAGAACTACTTTTTTTTTATTTTTATTTTTATCATGGCATGATGCTGCATATAAATGCAGAGCTCTCTTATGTTTTGGGTTACAAGGATTTAGCATTTCACATAAAGCTTCTCCTTAGAGCTTCCTTCTTAGATGGACTATCCTGAGATTTTACTCTGTTGTCATTCTATCAATAAATCCAAACTTTAGAAAGAATGTAGGTTTTTCACAACATATATTAATGGGGGAGAGGGGCAGGTTGGTCACACATTGACATATCAAGTTTCATAACCAAGATTACCACTGATCTTAGATGAAGGAACTAGATTCTAGATGCTAGAACACGATGCTAGAACACATCTGTGGAATTCCAGAGAACATATATATCTTTTTGGTTTGCCTAGGACCAAGCTATGTATAGATGAGTCTAAGAGCCTTTCCCAATGGTAAGACTCATAGAACACTTCCTCAATATAGTCACTCAGGCCACCAAGAAAAATAAAACCCCCCACCTTGTTTAGCACACCTTTTTCATAAGTCTGTAATATTTCTGTATATCGCATCAAGAATCAAGGCTGTTGCCTTTTCCATTACAATAACACTAGCTTAGAAACTCATCTTTGTTCAAGTTAACACTCTAAAGCAATATGCAAAAGTGATTTCTCTTGGATAATGGAACAGATATAAGAATTGACAAAGAACCAGTTCAAGCTGTTACATGGGAATTGATACCTACTGCTGCTGAAATGAGAGAGGCATGGTCCAGAATATGAGAACAGAATTTATAATTCCTTGGGCTGCTGCCCATGAGGTGAGCCCACTCAGTGTGAACACCAAGCAGATTGTGTCAGGAAAGTCTATGCTTCAGTATTCAGCAGTCTCGGGTGGAAAATGGAAATTTCACACTGTTTCATTATTTACAAATGCAGTAAACCAATTCTTGCCCTCTAGCACCTTGGTTAAAGTGAAGTAACTGTAGAAGTCAACAGGAGTGTATGTGGTACAGGAGGTGGGAGTATTTGGCCCTGATAACTTTAGAAGAAGGAGCTCAGACAGAGAAAAACTCTGTTTTGTGGAGGAGTGTTGATCAGTAAGCCTTTTTAATATTTAAGAATATTTCCTTCCTGGTATAATTTATCAGGATTTTTTTTTGGCTTTCAGTTTATACAGTAGCAAGTTCCCTGCCTCATCCAAGCTCCAACCTTACCTTAATTTTCTGTGGTGGGCCAGGCAGTGCAATATAAATGGGCAAAATCTTTTTTGCATTATTTTAGGTAAAGTATAGAGCAGAAGAGCTACACTATTCCTTCCATATGTCTTCTTGCTGTAAGAGAAGGAACCCATTCAGTCTCCATGTCTAATAGGTCAGGGTAAGCAGCAGTGACAGGGGAGTCTGTGCATTTACCAAGGATTAAAGCTGATTCAGATCTTCCAGGCACATACATACGCTTTTACTGAAAATTAAGATGCATTCTTAAAACAGTTTGACCTCTTTTAACTTCAGCAAATTGTAGGTTTTATGGGGGAATATTTTCCAAAGTGCAAGTGAGTTGTGTCAATGAATCTCAATTATTTAATAATGAGGTGTGTAATTCCTAAGTACCACTTTGAAAATGTACCTCATACTGTTTGAATGTATCCTTGTGTTCTCTAAGGTGAGGCAATTTCCCTGAACCTTGAAATTTGCTGATAGAAAGAAACAGCATTTTTCTGATTTCTGGGAAAAAGCTAAATCACATTGAGATATATCAAAGTAGCAACTGTTGTGGGCAGAGAATGGCTGTAATGGTCTAAGGCTGAGAACTTTATTTTAGACTCCTGCATAATCGCAACAAGACGAGGATCTCACTCACATGAGGCTGAGAAGAGGCAAAAGTCAATGTGTTGCCATTTATTTATTTTTAAGTGGAATGGACAGTTCAGAAATGGAATGGCTCTCTGCAGCTGGCAAAGTATGGCCAGAAAGAAAAAGAGGGAAGGGGAGTGGAGGAGTGAGGGACAGAAAGAGAAAGAAAGGAAGATTACAAGTAAAATCACCACAATGGAAATGCAGCCTCAAATACAGGAATACTAATGTGGAAGATGCACAGCCTCATAAAAGATAACAAAAGGAACTAGAAATGTATTGAAACAGAAATAAAAATCATGTTATTAAGCAATCTGACAGATATTATTACTTTGCTTATTGTTTAAGTGGGTTTGCTTATTGTTTAAGTGGGTTTGCTTATTGTTTAAGTGGGTTCTAACATAGAAACATAGAAATGTCTGGGTTGGAAGGGAGCTCTGGAGGTCATCTGGTCCAACCCCCCTGCTGAGAGCAGGGACATCCTCAACTAGAGTAGGGTGCTCAGAGCTCTGTCAAGCCCCACCTTGAATGTCTGCAGGGATGGGGCCTCAACCACCTCCCTGGGCAACCT
>JANIJG010017163.1:72200-109330 GCA_024611175.1 Megaceryle torquata
GGGCTGCATCAAAAGAAGTGTGGCCAGCAGATGGAGAGAGGGGATTCTGCTGCTCTACTCTGCTCTGGGCAGACCTCGCCTGGAATACTGTGCCCATCTCTGAACTAGATGACCTTTAGAAGTCCCTTCCAACCTGGGGCATTCTGTGATTCTATGATTCTACTAACGTGCATAGTTTTTCTCCAAGCAGACTTTTGTCTGTGAGGAAATAGAAGTGATCAGGCAGCTGAGAACTATGGGAAGACAGTATAAGCTCAAGCTTGGTGCTTGTAAAAATCAAAATAAAGCCCTGCTCATGAAACAGATCAGCCACATGTCTGCTGTCTGCTTGTGACAACTGACTTAGAAGCATTTTTCAAACTGTTCATTCCTAGATAAAGGCTAAACTTATAAAGGTCAGCTGAATGCTGATTTGTTTCTTATTAAACCTCCGGTTGCTGGAGGATGCCTTTGCAGTGCAACTAGATTTTGAAAAGATTATGAAACTTTGCTTGCATTATTTTTTTTCTGCTTATGCATTTGCTAGACTATGTTCTGCACTTTGGGGTTGTTTTGGAGATAGTTGCTGCAAGACAGAGAAATTCTGGATACATAATTATTGCTCAGTAATGACTGAATATGAGTCCCTTGGTTGTTGTTTACTACCAGAAAAAAAAAAATCAAAACAGTGACAACTAAGAGTAACAAAGTAACGAGAGCAGATTATGCTTTGTACTTGGAAGGTATTTGAAATTCCAGAATTTGGTTTACTTCTGGTTTGCATGAGCACTAAGTATTCTGGTACCCTCTGCAAAGGGCCAGTCCAGCACTGAAGCTCTGGCTATCCTGCACCTCGCTCGATAGGACACAGCTTCAGAGCTGGGCAGGTGACTGCCGAGGAGCTGCAAACTGGAAAGCCAAAATCCCAGTGCCACATCGATGCACCAGGAAAGCTGCACAATAGCCAAGAGCTGGAGCTGTCTCACCAGCAGCTCGTCAGATGTGCTGCAGAAGATGAGGGAGCTGGGGACCAGCTCTGAGCTTTTGCTTCCCCATCAGCTTGCTGGGTATGCAGCAGAGATACTTGGCAGATAAGCTGACAGGGACTGATAGAACTTTCAAAACCTGTCCATTTTTCATTCACTTTTGGTTAAAATCAAATTGCCTCTGGGTAATGCTTTGATCTTCACAAATCAGCATTCTCCAGTCAAAGCATTTCTGACCAGCTTTAGCTGAAACTCCACATCACAAATTCCACGAGAGCTGGATAACTGTCTTCATCAGACTCCTTTGCAAATCCACTCTTCTGAGAGCATCACATTCTTGGGAATGAGGCCTGATGCCATGGGCTTTAATGTGTTCAGGATTAGAGCCCAATGGATTTCACACTAAGAACAACCAAAAGATAAACAACAGCATTCTTTCAGACTATTTCAGTGAAATAGTCTGTTTCTGAAGACTTGGGACAAGAGAAAAACATTGTATTTACTTGAATTTACAATATTTATGTAGTTAGTCCTCATTTTATCCTTACTGAAGAATGAAAAAAATTGCTAATGATTTATGCTATTTAGGAGTGGGAAAAAACCATGAATAATAAATGTCAGTAACGCTAGCAGCAATTATAATCAAATTGCCCACAGACATTTATTTCTGCTCATTTTTCTCCTCGTAGATACTGTTACAGAAAACTGAATTCACAACTGAATTTGATATTATTTTACATAGCTAGAACTAAGACTCGATATTTTACTTACATGAGGTTCATGATACTTGTATCTAGTTGACATTCAATAGGCTGTTCTAATAGTTTACTTTGTTTTGAAATCAAAACAATTCATTTGAGACTCATCAGTGTTGAGCCATGGGCCTAAAGTTTTACTCCAGGGCTTCAGGTCTTTGCACAGACTCCTTTAGCTTCTGGTGTTTTGGAAAATAAAAGTGAATTCGGAATTTAACGAATCATAAAATATAGCCCTTTGTATTTGCTCAGAATTATTACCTTTTACTAACACTTCTAGCTTTGTTGCTCTCAGAAAATCTCCAAGCCATACCCTGAATCCAGGATTCGACTGTTTCGTTCTTGAGAGGGTGGTTAAACTTCCCAAGAAACCACTTATTTTACCTTAATCTTTCCTATGTATTTTTAATTCTTTCTATGTGTGTCTTGATTTCTTTCTATGACTGTAACATTCACACAGTATTTACAGCTGAATTCCACCAAAATCAAAGTTTTAAACATTTCCTATATATGAGCCTAGAGCATCATATTCTAGCACAATAAGTAAGCCACTGGGACAGACAACTTAGATACACTGTCTCTACTGATTCACCAAGGGGCAAAGCTGGCCTCTCTTACATGGCAGAAACTCCTATGAGTTTTACTTAGAAAAGTTTATTCATTTTCTAAAGTAAATATAGCAGGCTTTCTTTCTAAAAACAAAGTGGCCATCGTTTATTTCAACTCACTTTTATAATGTATCATTCTCCTCATGTTGTAGCGATGGTGTAAGACACATAGAGTGTTGACGCTGTCTGTATAGTGACCACAATGGGCAAAAGAACAATGGAATCCAGCATCCAAAGTCTTCAACCCTTTCTTCCAGTAATAGAATTGCTGTCATGTAAAATCTATTATACTGTCAAAATAGAGATTTTCTATGAACCAGGCACATACACAATCACTGGCTACAGCATATCAACACATTTAAACACATTTAGCATTACACAGCTACAAATGTATGAGTGGATGGCTGGCTGTTTCATATATAAGTGTGGATAACATACAATAATTGCCAAAACTTTAAGAGGTTTAGCACATATCTCTCAATTCTGGTTTGTCACAACAATAGCATATAAAATTAATATAATATTTTAGATTATTAACAGCTACTGTTGCTTATGCCTATATACAGCTCTACCATTTTGTGCTGTTGATGTTGGCTCTGATACTGCTTAATTGAATTCTACCTAAAAATAGGTATGAACTAAACCTATTCAGAGAAGATATGAAAATTTTATAACATGTTTTCCACTGCCTCATGCAAATCTTGGCTATTTCCCTGCATAATCAGTTTGCATGGTGGAAGGTTGAACTGCAAAGGTTGAATTGAATCCTGAAAACAGCAATTCCTGTAAGCAGCATTGCTGAAAACTGGGGTTTTCTCCAAATACCGCTGCATATAATGAAAATGATCCACCACCAGGATCATATCCACTGCAGATATGTGCCTTTATCCAGAAACAGGCAAGTGCCTGCATAGTGCCATTGTGTGGGATGGCTTTAAATGTTTAATACATCGTGCTCAAGCATTTTTTATCAAATGGGTCCCATATGGAAACTAAAATATCATGGGTGAAAGCCTCCTCTTTTCCCTTCCTGACCTCAACTGGGTTAGGACATCACATGAATAATGTGTCTACATGCAAGACATGGTTATTTATAGTACCTGATCTACCTGGGAACAGTCTGGCTTGGCACCAGTGCTGGGCTCTTCCAGACACAGCTGTCCCTGCTTCGGTATCTGTACGCAGAGGCCCTTCTAACTCAAATGTACTCTTGCCCAGGTTCAGGTTAAGATTTAAAATGTAAAGTCACTGTTTCTCCCCATCCGCCTCCCCGACTTAGTACTGTTTGTGTTTTCCTGTTCTACAGCACTTATCAGTGGCTGAGCAATGTGACTCCCCAGGCAGACTGGTATAAAATGAACAAAAAGTCAGCAACCTTGCTGCTAGCAGAATAGCTTACTTGTTACAAACCACAGCAATGTTTTCACCTTTGGTCCATAGAAAAGTCACATATTTTAACACCCTGAAGCACAGAATGTATAGTTTATTTGCAAAAAAAAATACTTCTAGAAAATAGGTGTTTAATTCATTGTCTCTTTCTCAACTTCAGACTTAATAGAATAGAATAGACCAGACCAGACCATACTATTTCAATTGGAAGGGGACCTACAACAATCATCTAGTCCAACTGCCTGGCCAGTTCAGGGCTGACCAAGTTAAAGCATGATATTAAAAGCATTGTTAAAATTAAAAGAGGTATTTAACCTCTTAAATAAACACTGACTGGCTTGAGGCATTGACCACCTGTCCCTAGGAAGCCTGTTCCAGCATTTGATCGCCCTCTTGGTAGAGAAATGTTTCCTAATGTCCAGTCTAAATGTCCCTTGGCACAGCTGTGAACCATTTCTCCATGTCCTGTCACTGTATTACCAGGGAGGAGAGCTCCACCTTGCTCTCCCACCTCCCCTCCTCAGAAACCTGTAGAGAGGAATGAGGTTGGCCCTCAGCCTCCTTTTCCCCAAACTAGACAAGCCTAAAGTCCTCAGCTGCTCCTCATAGGACATTCCTTCCACCCTTTTGTTGCCCTCCTCTGGACTCATTTAAGTGGTACTGTATTTAGCTAAGCAGAATCTCTCAAGCCTTTGTTTTAAATGCACAGTAGGAAGTCCAAGTATCAATATGAACAAACACTATTCTCTAAGGAAACCTTGCTAGGAAGTGACAGTAGTTAACATTCCAAACCAAACAGATACTCATATACATCTACAAGACAAGAGTGCCTGTAACTTCAACATTGTCCCCCACTTACATTTCCTTTATCATAATAAAGGTCAGGTTCTTTCACCAGTCTCTAGTCAAGGGGACTGATGCATGTAGAACAAATTACAGAAATGCCCTTTGTGACATTATTTTGTGAAAAGGAAGAGCTAAGTGAAGGGTGCTCATCCAGCCACATGAGAAAGAAAACAAAACCCAACACAAAAACAAACAACAAACAAGAAAACAAACAAAAAGCCAGAAAAATACTTATTCTCTTCTTATTGAATTTCTAAGAGAAGAGACAGAAAAGCCCTATTACGTTTTTCAGTCCTGCCAAGGCCAAATTGATTCATAATTGTCAGTTAAGCACATATTTATCTCCCTTCTGGGTCTGTCTCCAATATGAAGAGTGAGAGATCTTGCAGTTTATTTCAATAAATGCAATAACTGTTGACACACAGAGGAGGCATTCTTATGTTACTTATTTGTGGGACAGAAGTCTCAGTTGTACAGCATTCTCCATCTTACCCTGATTGCAGGCAAACCACAGAATTTTGCTACATCTTGGAAATCCACTGAAGTTTCTCTCATTCCAAACACTTAAATAAAAACCTAAGAAAAATATGGAGAGAAGCAGGACACACTTCTAGCTTCAATGTTTTGTGTGGCTATTGCATCATTAATGTCCATAACATTCAATGAAATATGTTTAAGTACATACTTTTTCTTTCTGCTACAAATTGCTTCAACATTTAGGATTAATGAGCATTTAGTAATCCCATCATAAGACAAGATGCAGTATTTAGAAGAAAAGCTCTCCGGATGCCCTATCCTGTTTCTATGTATGTAAAGTTCTCTAATGTTTCTATTCATTTACTCACTCTAAATTGCAAGGAGAACGAGTATTTACAAAAGACAAACTCTGTTTCAAATGTTTTTCCTTTTTTTTTTTTTTCCTTTTTTTTTTAATAACATGAATTCCTCTAAGCACTAGAGGATAGAATAAATCATTAGTGGTTCTCTGTGGATATAAGTGATTCTCCCAGGCTGAGAATTTAATCAAAAGGTCTTGCTGCTGAAATCAAACAGGGAGTTACCTGTCCATATACTTTCTATGCATTAAGAACACAAAATCTGAGTTGCTGGCTACAAAATTACATAGTGTGTGGATTGTACTGGATATGGAAAGGCTCGGTGCTAAATGTGCTGTATTGGCAGACCCCTCTGACTTGCAGACAGTATTGCTGTTTCTTTGCTTATGAAGTTGTGTCTAACTTTATTGACTTCAGCTTTAATAAAACAAGGCTGTGGGATGTCATTATACATTTCAACCATTTCTTCCTACTGAAAACTGAAAGATTCCTATTATCTGCCTCATGATAATATCTAGTTTTTTAACCATACATAAATCCATTCTGCCAGGCCAGTGCAATGAGCAAATGCTAGCTTCTCTAAAGTCAGCATGGAGCAGTTAAAATGAAAAAATGTTGCTGTACCTCCTCCATCTACAAATGTAAAATACACGGGCAGAAGTATATGAAGCGTTTTCCAAAAGATACACTAGATCCACCATTTACATTGTGAGTCTTTTGGTGACTTCACCATGAGCACACAAGGCCATTGTGGTGTAGTCAGGAATTGAGGTACTGGGCGCTGAGTCCACTGCTACTGCTTAACTAAATGTCTCCTTGTTTTCTCCTTGGGAAGAGAGAGAAAGCAAAGCAGGTTACTCTACAAACCAAGCACGGGGATCACTACAACCATCAGCAAGAAACACCCTTGTGTGAAACATGACAGTTGTATAATAGGTCATAGAAATATTACATAAAAGATTAGAACACGGTAAAAAAATCCATAACTAAGATACAGAAGGGAAGATTAAATGATCGCTATGTGATTTATCTTTAATTATACAGGAAAGGAACTGTTAACCACAGTATTTCTGGCTGTAAATATAATAATACAGAGAGAATTTTACTGAAGTAGAATTGATTAAAGGTGGAGGTAAAATTTAATAAAGACAAAGGGAAACACATTTACAGCACACTGAGTTTCTGTGAGAAGTTTGAGTAATGATCTGTTCTTGTATACAGAGATTATTTACAGTAGCACACTGTGAGAAGCAATAGTTCTGACAGAATTAATACAAGAACATAGCCTTTGGCCACAGAGAAGTTCACAGGCATCCAAATATCTGAGCTTCTAGCAGGGTCCCTTCGGGGCAAAGACTGTTTTTTTTCTGCCCAGCAAGCTCTTAATACATCAGGGTTAAATAAATAATAATGATTGCATGGGAAAGTTTTCATAATAATCTACGTAACATTGAAAGAGTTCATTGCTTCAGTCAGCTGTGCAGGAACCTTATTGCTCACAAGCACTCCTTCTAGGCAGGTAAAAGTCCTGGGGATGAAAACCTGACCCCGTGCCTAGCTCCTGTTGGTATTTTTGCGCATAGATTTTCAGATCTTCCAGGGGCTGTTCATTGACTCTCTCATAAATGAAAGCCCACAGAAAACTGTGTCCCTCAGCACCTGACTGGATTTGATACTAAGGCAGAGAGGGTTGAGGCTTTGGCTTCTACAAGTTTTAGAGCAAGAAGCAATTGAAGGAAGTGTAGGAAGGCTGTTGCCAAAACAAGAAAAGAAAAGGACAGCATACAAATCATATGTGTGTGTGTGCTGGCAGGAGTCCACAAAGCCTTGTTCTTGGAAGACATTCTGAGAAAGCTAAAGAGGCACTCTGCAATGCATTAAAAATAATGTATGCAGAGTAATAGGTTATAAGTAGAAATGTCTGAGAATAGAAGCATCAATTTTACTTCTCCTTTTGAGCATGTACTTTATTTTTGAGATGAAGAACTGCACTGTGAAAGACCAGTGGGTGACAACAGTCCAATAATAAGGAGACAGAAATGACAAAAAAAGGTCATTTTACAAAGGGACATAAATTCGGTCCCCTACGCTTCCTTCCTGCTAATACATTTTACTTTAGGCAGGTAGCATTGGGCAGGCACTCAAACTCTGGCCTGGATGTTGTTCTTATGCCAAGACACACTTGGATTCAATAGCACTGTTAATTAGCATCATTGCTAAATAAACTGTCCCAGTCTCCCATTCATCATTTTGTATTGGCTAATCACAGTTCTTAAAGGAACTTATATTTGATGTAGTGGTACTGTAACAAATTATTGAAACTCAATACCCTGTATTTCAGTTCGAATATCAATTTGTCAAGAGGGAAAAAAAGGTTTCTCACATTCAGCAAACTCATCCAACTTCCCCACTGAAAGGTAAAGGATTGTGAGACAGCAGCTTTTAGTTTGGACTGTAACTAAATAAACAAAGTAAAATCCTTAAGTCAGAAATGTCCCTCATTAGTACACTGCCTCATTTAGAAAAGATAACAGTGCATGAATACAGATAGCGATGACAGCGGTTATATATCAGATTCAGAATATTGTTCCTATGGTTTAATGAATGACACAACCAGGAACCTGTCACGGGGAGAACAACCACGTCACCTCCGAGGCATTAGTGCAAACACATTTGTTTGCAAAGCTCTGAGAATGTAACAACTCATTTTTACTCAGTGGCTTTTGTGAAGAGGATTGTTGATCTTGGTCACTTTCCAGTGACCACATTATAAAACACAGCTCTAGTAAGAAGTTGGTCTCATTAGGAAGGTCAAAAGAGATGAATGTCTTGAGACATTCTCAGTGAGGTATGGGACTTCTGCTTGAGGTTAGGGGACATGAGCAATGAAGAGCACAAATGGGAACACACCAGCATGTACACCTTGTTGAGGATATAAAAGGTGCTGTGAACCTAATTCATCATCACTACATTTGTAAATTAAACCGTGACGAGGCATCACTACAGAAGATTCACTGAATTACTGCAGTTCAGTTGCTAAATACTGGCCTAACTCCATTAAAGCAGGTGTTCATAAAATACATTCAGACAGAGCTTCTGAAATGTTCTAAATTTGCCTGATTCTGATATTTGTGGAGACTCTTCATTTCACTGGGAAGAAAGCAAAGGCTAGCCTGAGCAGTGATCAAAAGCTTACCCTAAATAAGAGAGTTTTCAAAATATCAGATCTACATTTTGATCCTTTTGCCTCAACTCATAAATTATCTAATGCAACAATTTGTAATGAGTAAGAGAGAAGGATGAATAGAAAGGTCCATAAATGGAATAACCTCTGAGCTGAGAGACTTCATTAATTTATTTATTTTTTTAATTCCAAAGAGAAGAAAATAAACAAGTAGTTTACAGAGGCCAGTTTCTCTTCTGTAGATTCACACTGTGGGAATTTATATTATAATCAGAAGAGCTGAACACCTTTTAAATTGTCTTAGCAGCAGCAGTCTCTCTTCTTGTTATGTCACAGAACATGCTGCAGGACATAAAGGCCCTTCTACACACACCTTCATGTGTCTGGGAGTGCTTGGTTGGCGTGAGATGGTCCTTGCAATCTCTACTGAGGTAGGCTCAGCAAGAACAGGAAGACGACAGGACTGCTGACTGTTGTCTCTGTCTTGACTTTTTGGCTACAGCCACATTTCTGAAGAGACTGCAGAGTTACCTCCAGCTGTGCTGGCTTCTCACAGACCTGGGATTCTGTCCCAGTGGTGCTGCTAGCAGCTTTTCTGGAGACAGTGTACATCTCCCTGGGTGAGGGTGTCTGGCAGAGACCTCACCTAGCACTAATGATGTCTCTGGACACTGAAACAGAGCAGGAGATGAGGATGGCTCCAAACATAAAGTGGAGACCAGAGTTAGCCTGGAGATATTTTCATGGATCTATATCCTATTCCTGACTCTCTGAGGTACAGACTTCTGCAGCACGGATGTTTTTCAGGGAAATATAGCACAGACAGCTAGAAGCTTTGAAGCAAAGACATGTCTGAAGATGCCACACAGCCAATTGGTCATTCCCTGCACAGATTACAGGGAGAAGGAAGACACAGAAAAGGGTCTAATTTAGGCTAATGTAGAACAGAAATAAGCAAAGGCTCTGTGAGAAACCCAGCAACAGAGTACAATTCTCTGTCAGGAAGAACACTAGGTCTCAGATTTACCTCTGGCATGGCAGTATGAAAGAAGATGGTGTGTAAGCCATGAGCACACACCCTCAGGACACCCATCTGCCAAAATAGCCCCAGCTGTAGCACTGGCAGCACTGGAAACAACAGCATGAATGTATAAATGCTGTACAAAGGAGAAGTGTCGTACATGTACAGCTCAGAGCACAACGGCTCACGTGAGCTCCATCTGCCCAGCCTTGCATGACTAATACATACTTATTTCAACCACTGGACAGGTGGAGGCTTTTCCCAGCTTTCCTTTCATATCAGCTGCATATCTTGAAGAGTATTCTTGACTAAGCAACTTACCTATGGTAACATACCCCTTTATGCCTTACTCCGAGGAGCAGAGTGACCTGTGTCGAGCCTACACCAGTTATTTTAATACCTGCTTTCAGGAAAGACTATTTAGAAGAAAAATGTTTGCATTTTGGATAATCTTAGCCTCTGTTCAGATGTCTGAAGACTTTTAAAAGCCATTGAATTTTGTTTCTTCAAAGCAACACGATTTTCTCATTTATTGAAACATATGTTCATTAATGTCCATTTAACAGTAGAGTTACCGCTCTACAAAAGGCTGTTAAAATAGAACTAGGTCATCTTTATGCTGCATGTCAGACCCTGTGCATGGACGCTATCGATCATAGAAATTACAGAAATGTAATAACGTGGGGATCGAGACAGAAGTTGAGTTTGAAGTCCAAAGGTTCAAAATAAAATGGGAACATTACAGAAATATTAAACAGGAAAATAATACTCCTGTTGATACAGAACTTCTTATGTCCTAATTGTGGAAAGATTTTCCTGGTCTTCCCTTTCTTCCACTCTCACATCCGCCTGGCTCTTCCTTCAATAGGTTGATATATACATCATCAGTAGAGAGATATGATACGGTGATATGGAGTTCATTTCCTTACAAATCTGCAATTCAGGATCGAATAAAAATCAGATAAACAAGTCCCTTCCCCTAGTAAATACCTGGGCGCTAATGCCAGGAAAAAAATGTTCAGATATTCTCAGGACAGGTTCTGAAATTCACAATTCTAAGTGCAAAAAGGGAAGAATTTTTAATTTGTCTATAGTGCCTAAGCACAAAGCAGAGTTATTTTATCTGTTTCTGAAATGTCATCAGTAGCTACACTAGGAAACATTTGTGAGTAATGAGAAAATTACAAACAAGAACTGGTTTGTGGCCAGTGTCAAATATGTATCAAGAGTTGTAACTTAAACATCTGCCACACACTGGTAGTGATCCTGTGACCAAACAGACCTTGTAATCTGACAATGAATGTCTCTTCTCAAATCACGGGGGGGAAGTATGTTTTCTTTCTGGTGAGATTGTCAAGCTCTGTAAACAGGATATGTAACTTTTAGTCAGGCTGCCTGTGTGCCAGGTACCAAGATAACCTCTTTCCTAGGATGTACGGTTAGAAGCATTTTCCTTTAAAGAAAATGAGTTGGACGCTTACTAGCTTTATATTTACTCTTACAACATATACTTAGTCTACTTTGCTTGCATTATTATATTTCAAGTTTCACTTCAGAGGCCTAAAACAAATGAGATGGGCTAAAAATAAAGAGAAGTTAAGAATGTGCTACTTTTCCCCTCAAAGCCAACGTTTTCTTTTTCAAAAGAAGCTATTCGTCTGATATTCTGTCTCACCTAATTTTGTCCCCTGAAACTCTGTACATATATCTGGATAAAACAACATAATCTAAATAGACAATAATTTAAATCTAGCAGTTATTGAAATAACAAGGTGGAACACATCATATAACTAACTAAATGTTAAGATATTATTGTATATTAAGGGACAATCCAAATTGCTCTGGCTCATAAATACTTGCTTATATAAGGCTTATTGTTGATTAAAAGACAACTATATATAGGACTTCAAAATACCTTTTTTTTTTTTTTCATTTTTAGTTATTAAAAGCTAATATCTGGAGATTTAAAGAATTAAATTGTCCCTTTTAGAAAACAGTGCCTCAGTGTTCACTAAAAAAGACAATAGTTTCAAGAAACTAACCAAAATCAGCATCAGAAAAGCGAGGAGGTCACACCTGAGGACAGGAAGGGCAGGTTTCAAGAGGACTTGGAAAAATTATAACATGTTTCTACTCGACGCTCCAGAAGGATTCATCCTGCACGCTTCAAGAAAGGACTCGAGTCCTCTAAGTGCTGTGATCTTTAAGAACTCACCCAGTGGATGAAGTTCTGTGAAACTGTCAAAAACAAATGTGTGCTGTCAACCCTTAAAAGAGGAGAAAGAACACAGTTAAAATTATTTAGGAATAATTTAATTTATTAATTAAGGGACAAAGGGAAGGAAGGGAGGAAGGAATAGAAATCAACAGAACAAACTTCTAGCACCTAGTCAACACATGGTCATGAGTAACAACTAATAAAGATCTGTGAAGAAGAAATGGAGTTAAACCTAAGCAATTTCCTTCCATGACAATGTAACAGGCCCTTAAGATGGGGGAAAGCTGTAGATATAATAAAGCTTGATTTTTAATAAGATTTTAGAAGCTATATGCAAATCTAGAAGCAAGTTTTCTATAAGATAGGTGCAAAATGGTCTAAAAACTTTATTTAGAGAACAGTCCCTAGTTATTCATCTTTTTTGAAATGGAAGGATATACAGAGCTCTGCAGGGATTTATTGTCTCAAATATTGTGCAGTATTTTCATTAATGAGGAGGACAATGGGACAGATTGTACATACATTTACTAAATTTGTGGACAACACTAAGCTGAAAGACTTTGAAAAACAGAATTAGAATCCAAAAGATCCCAAATAATGGAAAAATCAATGTGAAAAAAAAAAATCCAACAAGGTGAATCTCTATTAAATGAGACACAAGGTTCTATGTATGAGAATAGCCATCTAAACAAACACAGGATAGGAATGAGACAGTAAAGAGCAGTCTGACATAAAGGGATTTCTGGGCTTTAAGGGGTCGAAGGCAGAAACAATCAACACCATGATGCTGATGGCAGAGAAGAATTGGTATGCGAGGGTGCATAAATAAGTAGAGATATTGCAAGATATGAGACATGTGAGAAGATATGGGATGCCAAACCTCAAGAAAGATGTCTTCAGAAAGATTTCTGAGATGTCTGATCATTCTACACAAGAAGATTGAAAGCATCCTATCCTGTAGTGCAGAGGCTTCAAAACAGGTGAAATGTTGCAGCACAAGGGATAGCATTCTTCTGCTCTCCATATCTTTGGAGACAAGAGAACAAATGGACTTAAACTGCCTTAAAGGGAATGTAAAACAGATAATACAACCAGTTTTCTAACGGCAAGGTTACTGCTAGAACAGCATTAGAACTGGGCAAGATTGTTCATGTAGGCTATGGAGCCCTGCAGTGGAGGCTTTGTAAAGCATGACTAACATCTATCAGGAGTATAGGTAATTAATTAATTATTTTATCGATTTCCAGAGAGAAGTATGGGATAAATCAGATAATCTTTTGAAAAGCCAGACATTTGTATTTTCTGTGATTCTCTGCAAAAACATGTTAACATGTCTCCTAATTTTGTTTCTGCTGTTCTAGAAGATAATAAATTATGGCTATTTTTCTGAGAACAGAATTCTTCACTGACCTTCTGAGGTCCTTCTCTGAATTTGTTTTTGCTTAACAAAAGAAAAATGGCACTGACATTAATAAGACTTGCACATCAAGATCGGGAAAGAAGAGATCCATAACTGAGTATTACAGTTTCTCTGTAGTACACTGATATATTTTAATCTCTAATACTACTCTAAAAGAATAAACTAAATTATGCCAGAAAGTAAAAAGCACACCCTTCTTCATTGCTGGGTCAAGTATGTCAGGACAAAATATGCCACGGGGATATGCTCAGGTGAGATACATAATTAAGTAAAATATTTCTCGAAGCCCACATCAGCTGGATGATTAGTTAGTGAAATTGTCCTCAACCTTTGCTGGCTGAAAGGGAACAATACTGAGCAACTTCCTTCCAATTTTAACTCTATCTTCACCTTAAATCTTAACTCTTCAATTGCATTTGCCTATGAATAATGTAGGAATCCTGCAGGCAATTTGTTACCCACAAGCTATAGGCAGGAGACCACTAAGTTACTGCTTAGAATCAGCAGCAAATAAAGACATGAAGTTGTTCACATGTTTGCTTTTATAATTTTTATACTTTCTAGTCTTCTTCTAAATAGTCGGTATATTGGGATAGCTAACAGACGAACTAGAGGAATGCCTGAAGTAAGGGAATTTTCATCTATTCAAGCTGCATAAAAATTTACACTTACTGGTCACAAATAACCATCATGATAACAGAAAACAATGAACAAGGCATTTAGAATAAGTATTACAATGATAGGCACATTCTCAGCAAGTAAAAGTATATTAATTGTTGGAGGAAAAGTAATTTCACTGAAAGAGAAAACAGGTAAATCAAAGAATCTGAGCTGACTGACACATCTTAGTAGACTCTTTTTATTTCTGTAAGAAGGTATAAAAGTGTTTCATCTGAAAAACAACAGACACCTTATGGGAAAGTGTAAAGAACATTCTTCTGGGGAAAAAAATTCTGTTGTGTAAGTCTAATTTGCTGAATTTATCTTTTCTTAATTTGCATAGCTAATGATATTTGCAGTGCTCAAAGTGTGCTTAACTGGTGGGTTTAATTAATTTCTCAACTCTGCTACTTGAGGCAAAAAAAGATGAAGAAAACCAGAAATGTGGGTGGGGGTGAGAACACAGCACTGCTTCCTGCCCTCCCACAACTCAAGCACTGGAAACTGATATGAAAGCAGGGTCTTGGTATCTCAAGAGTTCATCTGCTTATTGCTTTCTTAAAGGTTATAATCCTCTGTTTGTGAAGCCACAATGGGTTGCTCTAGAGAAGATTACAATGTCACAAATCCTATCAGAGGATTAGAAGTCTGCCAGGTTGTGAGTAATTATGAAGGAAAGCAAACCCTCAGAGGACACAAAAATAACCTTTGTAAAAGGAGATACAGTGTCACATAATAAAATTCTATATGAAAAATCAACCTGAGACTGTAGTGCATTTGCAAAGCAAGAGCCCAGAAAATATTACAAGATTGTGAGTGCAGTGATACAGCACAGAGCCCAAGGGAAATGAAAAGCAGAAGAGAGAGGCTTCCAGCCAGTTTAGTCACAGGGCCAGTGATATCCCACTCCCACCCTCCTCCGATGGCAGTAAAACAGCCAACTGATTTCACAGAACTCTGCTCCTACACACTTGGAGCCTAACCAGAAACAAGAAGCCCAAACCTGAAACATGATGAATGCCCCATCTCCTAAATCACTGTGACCACAGGGAATTCAGCAACTCACAGCATCAGAAACTTCATTTAGAAGACAGTGGGAAGCTTCAGTCACTGGCTCTTGAATTTGACTGATACACAAAGGTGCAGTTGTCTCTTTTGCCGTTTGTAATCTGTTGAACAGAGTTCGGGATTGCTCACAGGCATAAGATTCTCATACATATAAATAAGTCCTATAGATTGAAACATAATGTGCAGTAGCAAATTCAGTAAGAAAAAAGGCCCTTTTACAGGAACATTGTGTGGACTTCCCTATCTGAATTCAGATGACAGTGGAGTCCCACACCTCTTTGGCCACATTACTACTGATTTTCCTTCTTTATGTTTCACTTCCCTCTAAAATCATTATTGAAGGAAATATAATCTCTACTTCCACATAGGTAAGTGCCTGAAGGATGTAGAAAGAAAATAAAAGAAGTGGAGGTGGGACGATTTGTATCATAAAATTAGTGCTGTCCTCATCTGCACTTAGAGAAAAGTATTGAGAACAGAGAATCCATCTGGTTTTTTGAATGTGTGCCCTCATCTGACAGCAGCACAGAACTCAACTGTACTGGAAGGAAACATGGGAATTTTACCATTTAAAAACAGGTATGGGGCATTGTTTGAGCAACAACAGCACTCTGACTACACAGCTCACTGATATGTCTCAGCAGTTTATCTCCCCTGTCAGAGAAAAATCAATTCCTCCTAAGATATGCACCAAGGACAGAGCACTGTGCATTTCATGGCCTGGCTCCTTGACCTTCTTTCCCATGTCCAGATGAATGACAGTGTCTCTGAATATCAGCTTATGAATCTCTCTACCAAAATGCTTTCTCGTAAAGACGGCATCCACAATAACTTTCTTCACCAGTGTCTCAAAGTAGATCAACAAGTTGCTAAGAGTTACTATGCCATCCTCTCTCTTGACAATTTTCAATGTAAACCAACAGGAATTTTGGTGTCGGTCAGCACTATGAGCCCTGCTGATTCATAAGCAGGTGCAACAGGGGGTATGCTCCATGCAGTCAGCGCAGCCCAAAACACTGTTTTGTCATAAGGAAGTTAATACATTTTTGAGTCTGACAGCATAACTGAAGCTATTCCCGCATCCAGCATTTTTCTGTTTTGAGGGAAAAAACTTCTCCTCAGAAATCTGCTGAGGATATCCATATGTGAAAGACCATGCAACTTCTACCATGGAGGTACAGCAACAAACTAAGAAGTGAATCATGTAGGAAGTGAATAGAAAACATACAGCACTAGACGTCAGTGTGCTGAGACACACATTCAATGGCACCATGGAGAATCAAGAGTATAGCATGCAGCATGGGACAACTCCTACAATTGCTTGATAGGACAGGGGAAGGCACAAGACAGTATGTTTGATGACAGGCATTTACACTGTAGACTGTCACTTCCATTAAACAGAAACATTTTTTTTTCCTGGATGAAATGCCATCCCACTCATCTCAGATCCTTTTTGTGATGGTGATTAGACGGGTAGGTTGTCTGTGTTACAAGACTGTTTTTGTGATACAGTGCAGAGACAGAACAGATAACTGGCTAGCATAAATTGCCATGAAAAATATGTATTCTCTCAGAGTTATAACATTTAGGGAAAATATGACTACTCACATGACTAGTACATCACTGATAAGAAAACAAAACAGTCTGTGTATCATAAGGGACAGAGACTTACAGGGATGACTTACGATACCATTACATATAGAGTAAGACAACTCCATGTATTACTGAGGGTAGTACCTAATCTCAGAAGCTGCATTGCAAGGCTACAAGTGTTGGGAAATTGCAGTAGTAAAAATCAAAGCTTGGAAAGACTGTCAGATGAAGAAAGATTGGAATTATTTTCTTCAGAAAAGAGACAAATATTTGAACAGTGTAAAAAAAGGATATAGAATAATGAATGGCAAAGAAGTGGGATTGCAAGCTTCTGTTCTTGCTAAAATACAAAATCGATTAAACTGAAAGGCAGAGAAATTAAGATTAGATAATAGGAATATTTTTCAGTTAAGGACTTGTACCAGATGGTGGAAAACATTGCTGAAGAGTGCCATTAGTTTAACAAGAGCCGAAATATCATGTTATGAGTACGTGAAGAACTAGACTGATTTGTAACAGTTAATGCAAACTGAAGGGTTTTGGCCATAATCTGCATTGCTGTTTCCTTGCATAGCCCCTAGTGTAAAGGATGAACACGTACTTTTCAGAGACAATTTTGCATACAAACATTACTGGGGCTTTTGCACCCTGCTGTCACACATCTAGCACTGGACAGAGAGCAGCCACTTAACTGGAGGGACTACATGTGTTATGTATATGTCTATATGTGCACAAAGCATTTATCTAATGGTTGTGCAGCCTGATTTTGATATACCATCTGTTGCAGAACATACCCTTGAATGCTCCTGCATGCAATGATGCTCTAGATGTGGGTATCCTTTCAAAATACATCATTTAATGCAAATCTGAAGGAAGGGGCAAAGACAATTACAATGTCAATACAATACCTACAAATAAAGTAAAATATCCTACAGAGGTGTAGGAAAATGCATACACACAAAACCTCAGGGAGGCAAGAGCAAGTATATATGCCAAGGATTTGAGTTTCACCCCAACAGGAGGCTCAGTTCCACGAATGGAGAACAGTCTTATTATCCAAGAAGGAACTGGTCTGAAAGGAATTAGTACTTTACACATACTCATATTGTTAAAATACCACAGCTTTCATCATATCTGGGAATATTATTCAGAAATAGCACCCGCAGTTTCTGTTGGTGAGGCTTGTAGGAATGTGAATACGGATTTGCAGTAGTGGATGAGGTAGTCTTGTAATTCAGTATAATACACTCAAGAACAAAGAGGCAAATACCCATGTTGGTGACCGTGCAGTTATGGATGGGAGGGGACAGATTTTATAGTGGCATTCTCAAATCACTCATACCGATCTTGTTTTCTTAGCTGTTATTTTCAATTATAGTTAGTTCAGGGTGTATCTTCCTCTCTTGACTATCTGAAAATGCTCAGCTATTATTATATTTTGCTCTGAATTTTCCTCTTTTTTTCCCTCTTGACTTCCCAGTCTTCTTTTGTCTGTCTTATTCTCATTTCTTTTGTGCATGTGTCTGCAGGTAGCTTTTATAGCAAAATCTCATTCTGCTTTCCTGCCCTTCCCCCCTCATCTCCTGTTCTGTTAGTGCATTGCCTGTCTCATTTGTTCTTTTCCTTTTGCTTGTAACTGGTAATTTATTAATAGATTCCATTCTGTGTCTATGGTGTTTTTTTCATTTTCCCTGTTTTCAAGAACAAAATCATTTACTTCATTGCTACAGAAAGGAATGATTCCCTAGGCCACTCTGCAGAACAGGTTTCACTCTCCCATGGCTGAAGAGGAGGAGGATAGTGGCTGAGCTTAAAGGATGTTTATGGCAGGTTGTTTGCTCTCAAACAGTGAACAAGCTTACTATTGCCAGCAGCCTGCAAGCATCCCTTGCTCTAACCCTGAGCATTTCCCATAACCCAAACAGCTTATGGACAAGAAAAATCAAACTAGGTGAACAGCACAATATACACTATAAGCAATGCAGTAAACAAAACAAAAGTTTTGGAGCTTTTGCCTTCTCTTACCACATTCACACATGTGACTGTGGTGAATGAACCACATTGGGTTCTTATTTGCATTTAATAATTGCAGAGATGCTCATTCCTTAATTTCTGAATGAAGTGCACAAATGAGATATGACACCATCTTAACTGGATAGAGTGCAGCATAACTACAGCAACCAGTTACATTATTGTTATCACAGTGCTGCACACTAAAGCAACTCCAGAATTCACAATCTGTGAGGGGTGGAAAAACTCCAAAAAAGGTTTTTTCACTTGGAAAAAAGCATTAAACTGTTATCTGTAACATCTGGATGCAAGTTTTTATTGTACAGGCTGAGATACAGGGCAAGATAATAAACACATAATGTAATGGTCAGTCTTTATCAACAACTGGGTCTGTGATCAGAAGTCAGTGCCTTAACCATTTCCAAAGGCTGGGATGTTAACCCTCACTTTCTCTAGGTATACACTGGTTTTGGTGCATCTTCCTTCCAGTTCTTATTTTCTGCTCTATTTACCAGCCAAAAAACTTTCTATGCTTAGACCTCTTAAGGGGCATAAGAGCTAAAAGCACTCTTCAGCTTCTGAAGATCTTCTCTGGTTTCTTTTGGTTTTTTTATTCCCCCATATGTCTCATTTTGTGCCCAGCAGACCTTTTGTGTGGAGAGCTCCAGCATGCTTTATCAAACTCTTCATTTTTTGCTAGAAGTAGGAAAACAGAGAGGAAACCACTAACTCTACATCCAGAATGTCTCCTTAATGTCTTGGGAGGTTAGGAAGCAGCCTGGCATCATATTTCCTTGTTTCAGCAGAAAATAAGATAGGTTGTTAATATTGCAGGTTTTTTACAACATCATCATTGCTAATCGGGTCTGACTATTCATGCTATAAGCTGCAGAGCAAACAGTTTTTTGACTTTTTGTGATGTTCGTAGTCTATGTGTTTTAAAAATAAATACATAAACTGGCAGTGGCACGGTGCAGCTGGTTATATGGTATACCATGATAGACACTGTACCAGTCTCAGCTTGCCAAAAGTAATGTATCAGTATTGCCACAGCTCTCAGATGAAAGTTGTCCCCATTCACTGGTGCCAGCTATTTGCAAATAATCACAGTATATCTATTTTATAAGGGATTTAACTTGCCACAAGAAGTCAGTGATAAAGCTGATAGGGATTTTTCTGATTGAAGTTTCTTCCAATTCAAACCAACCCCTTTTATCCCAAAATATTCTGTATGATCCAGTAGATTATTATTTACTCCCCAAAATTTAACATTTACTACTTTTTCCAATTTCAGGAGAAAAAAATCCTTGTGAAAAATCTCTAAACAAAAAATCACAAATTTCACATTGGGATCTTGTAAAGTAGTTGTAGACTCATTTCTTTTTTTTTGCTGAGGCCAAAGCAGTATTTACAAGCATGAAACGACCCTGCCGAGGCCAATCCCTTCTTCACGTCAGTTCTGGGAGCAGGTCGCCCCAGGGCGGGCCAGGCCAGTGCGGGCCGGGCCGGGCCAGGGCGGGCCAGGCCAGGGCGGGCCAGGCCAGCCGGTGTAGAGCACCCTCCTGGCTGCTCTCGGCTGAACCCGGGCTCCCCCCTGTGGTCAGACTGACGCTCCCCCTCACTGTGCCTGCTGCACAATTTCCCTTACACCGCTGTTACTTCAACTACCAACATTTCCTACACAGCATGCAAATATACGTGAATTTACCCATTATCATTACTTTAACTATGCGTGTAGAAAACAACCTAGGTGTCCCATTTGCTCACTTCTTTCTAGAACCGCAGAGATCAGGAATCAAATCATACACAGTTCAGCGAGCTTGCAAACAAATGCAATGTTCACCAGTTACAGAAAGTTAGACTAAAATTTAATATGACTCAGACTTAGATGGATGTATATATCAAGCTGAGATTTTCCTTTCAGGCCCTGGGAGTTCATTAAAATGGGAGTCTCTTTAGAAATAGGAATTGTTCTTCGATATAGTTCAATACGCTTTACCAGAGTTCAGCCTTTTGCTTAATTTACTTTGTGCAAATGGCCAACTGAATGAGTGATTTAAATTGTGTTTTCTAAGTGATGACTTAGTCTTGTGTAAGCATCTGGGTATGAGTAAGGGGCACTGTGCAGTCAGTGTGGCAATTAAAGAATTACTATCGTGCTTAAAATATCGTACTAATGTGCTTAAAATTCAAAATTCTGAGAGGTCTAGGCTTTTAACAAGACGAAAGAGAAGTCCTGGAAATGGAAAACATGTTTCTTTACATCTTCCTAAACACTCAAAGAACCAAGCACCAGCAATAACCCAGCAACCTCTTAAGATAGTCTGCCACTGAACACCTGGAAGACACAAAAGAACACCTAGTTCATTTTCTCCAGTACATTTTTGGGGTAACTTTCTTCACTACTTTTAAAGAGATAACTGAGTAAAAATTATAGGTCTAAGATATACAGCTAGAAAAACAGTTCTGGTTAACTACCCCTTATTTACATTGCTTTTGCAAGTCTCCACAGCTGCGAGTCACTTTGGCAATGAATGTAGAATATTGGTCCTCACAATACTTTCATACCAGTGAAATGGTGATGTTTTGACAGATTGAATGATAAGAGGGAACTTCGCAGTAGTAGCATGTAGAAGTGCTGATTTAGCTCTACTTAGGAAAAAAAAAAAAAGCAACAAACAACTAAAGACTTTAGTGGTAAAAGGTTGACACCTTCCTTATTTTAAAGGTCTCACCCATGCTGGAATTTTTACAGCTGCCCTTTTACGGAAAATGGCTGTGCTAGCATTCCTCCTGAGAAGTGTACTTATACGTGCAACCATAAAAAAGAGACACTTGAAAGGTATGGATGGTTTGAAAAGAGAGGTCAGCTATTTTATGGTTCACGCCATTAGAGTAAGAGGCTTTCCTCAGCTGTACTCTAGAGACAGAATGGGAAGGGAATAGGATTTCATAATTTCTTGCTCCAAGAGAACAGTCATTCCACTTAGCTACATCAGACGTGCCAGTACTATAGCTGAACAGAAGCTTACTGAGAGCTTTTATTTATTAGAAAATAGCAATTCATTAAAATGGCAACTGTTTCTGTGAAAGGGTTGACTTAACAGATTTACCAAAAAAGATTCAAAAAGTGTCCCAGCACTTTCTTGGGGAATTCTGCAATAGAAATTTTCTGGTTTTCAATCCAAATTAATATATCTCTTACAAAAGTAAACCAACTTATTTTATATTTACACATATTTTTCATATATATATATATAAATTTGAAATCATAAAAAAATGTTTCTCCTCATTTGTCAAAACATCAGATTTCATTTATTTGTTAGGAAAAAAAAAGTGAAACACTTATGGAAAAACTCTTTTGTTATGGGAAAATAATTTTTCATTCAGCAATACCTACTTTTTGTTAACAGGGCACCAGTTTGCTCCCTATTGACACCCAGTAATGGCAAGAAGAATCATGCTGTTATTAGATGGTAGAAGTTCTACTGTTTTTCTCAAATTGCCTTGAGTTGCCCTCATAACTTGTTTATGTGTGTATGTGATAGGAGGATGTGATTCCACACTGCTCGGCAGAGGAAAGGGCAGCCTCTGTCTGAATGGCAGACACTGCATCAGGCAGCAGCAAAAGACGAAGTTTAAAAAACACCTTAGCTTTCCTCCTTTTCTCTCCTAGCAGCATACCTGTTAACTGGCTTCAGTGCTCCTGCTCCCACTCTTCTCATTAATGAGCTGTGGAAAGCCAAGTGGCTCAATTCCCTTAAAATCCTGACAAACTGCAGAGATATTTGTCTCCTTCCAGCTCCTGTGGGCACTTGCGGGGTGGTCCACTCACTTCATCACAATAAACCTCCTTTCTCCTAACTGTCCAGCTTGCTTTCTGCATGATCATAAGCCTATGCTTGGTGCTGTGGGAGTTACTGTATTGTCACCAATTCAGCACCATGGTTTCATCACAGGAGAAAAATGCACTTGTCCATGATTTTCCAAAGCCATGATAAGGTTCTTGGATTGACAGTCAGCTCCAAATATCTCAAAATACACAGTCTGGAGAAAGACTTGGCAAAAAAAGATATGGTGACCATGTTGAAATCTGTTGAAATTCAAGTTAGCAAATTGAGTGCAGCATACAATTCTGACCAAACTTTTTACAGGCTAGAATCAAACATTAAAAGCAACTAATGCATTATGGTGTGTCGTAGGAAGAAAAGTATCCAGACTGTATTCTCTACAAAAAAGGGAAAAAAATTAACTACAGAATGGATATGGAGCAAATGCTGGTATAAAACTGCACGTAAGCAGTAATTAGCTCCTGGTTTTAGGTATGTCTGCTACAGAAAAAGTTATCCTGGTATGATGTTGTGATACCTGTTGTCAGGGAAAAGAAGAAAACATAAGGACAAAGTGTAAGCTTTGAAGAAATTACCTAATGATAGTCATGAGCCAAAAATACGCATTCTGCACTTTGGGGCAGAGCACGACATAATGCTGTGCAAATAACCAAGTGCTTCTAGTACTAAAAGCAGTGCAACTGCATATGTGGAGCAGCCTGCCTGAGCCAATTTAAATTAGCTTGGCTATTTCACTGCACAGACAGAGTGATACTACTGCCATGTAGTATCATTCAAGCTACCTTGGAATAAACTTCAAGTTTTGGTTTGTATCCTAAGGCTGCAGTAAATTCAGTCCTTTTTTTTTGGTGTTCAATAGCTTTCAAGACCTACTTTTAGTTCAAAGATCTTTTATATACAAAAGTTAGCAGGTATTGCTACAAGCATTCATCAGCCTTTAATCATGCCATTAACTGTTTGAAGTACAAGTTTACTGTGCTCAAACTCCCCTTTGTAGTAAACAGTGTTTTGTTGCATTAAATCTCATGACATATCCTGTCTAATCTGTACTGGACAATGATGTTAAAACCTTAAGACTGATTTATTTTTTTCTTAATGTTTGTCAATTTTCTTTAATAACAGATCCACCACAGATGAATAATGTCATGCCAGCATCTCCCCTTCTTCCTCAGATGGCACATCAGCATTCATATCCCAGCCTGGGACAGATCACAAACCCATATGAGCAACAGCCCCCAGGCAAAGAGCTTAGCAAGTACGCCTCTCTAAAGGCAGTCGGTAAGTAAGAAACACGATGTCTCCCCTAGATCACTCCGTTGCATTCGCTGTTGTCAGCTGACATACTGCTTCAAAGGTAGAGACAAAGCCTTGCTCATCTGGACTACTTCAGGACAGGATTCCATATAGAATAACATGTTTGGTGGAAATGTATTAATAATTAGCATGGGGACTACAATTTGTGATGAGAAAATTACATGTAAGTATTGATGATCATATGCGCATGTGGTTATGTATGCAATCAAAACCACACCATACCTACTGTACACAATTTTTCAGCGCTTCACCGATGTTGTACACAGTGTTCAGCCCTAGGTTTTTGTGCCTTGAATATGCCACTACGTATGCATTTCAGTATGTATTTTCCACACCTACGTGCACAAGTGAGGGAGAAAACCATCAGATAGGTTTCAAATTTAAAGCATATAATTTAGACATCTGCTAAATACTTCCAAAACAAGAAGCTACTAGTACATTTCCAAAGTAGGAGCTTTCACATTTTCTGCAGGATGTGCATTAGTAGGTCACAGGAGGAATATTCTGAGGCCTTATGATTTCAAACAACTAGTGCATGATAAAGCTCCTAGTAAAGATCCCAGTGTTGGCTATTTTCTGTGACTGATTAATATCGTACACTGCTATTATAAGCAAATAGGGGAACATCCTCAAAGCAATAGTTGTGAGGAGGGAAAAAGACAATACTGAGTAAAAATTTCAATGTAATTTTCATACTGGAATCATTAGCTGATACCTGTTACACACCATGTGAAGTCAGAAAGCCTTTATCACCTGAAAATACTACATTATTAATAATAATAAATTAATAATAACAATAATAAATTAAGAACTGGGAGGGGGGGTCTACTCATAAAGATCTTCTCATGAAACCTTGCTCAGCTTACACATACGGCTGTTAACATCAGTTCCCCATGAATTTATAGTATCACACTGTTTAGCTTGGAAAAACAGTGGAACTGCTGATAACATTCTGACTTATGAATCTAGTATTCATCACACCAGAAAAATTTTGATCACAAACTGACATATCTGGACTTCAGGATAGCATCAAAGTATGTGCATCAAAGCTCCATCTCAAATAGTCTAGCTTTGCTTTAACTTGCCTCTGTTGTTTCTTACAAGTGGCATTTTCTTATGCTTATAAAAGACAAGGGTTAATAGCTTTCTGCTGAGCTTTGAATACAGACAGAGTAGTTTTACATTTCCTTCTTCAAAAGGTTATAATGTATAATGATGCAGCGATTATCACAGATTTGTACACTGATATCAGGCTTCTTTTTCATACGTCAATTGAGGTCAAGCAAGTATCAAAGTTAGAAATTACTTAAGCATAATAAAATGAGAGAAGAAACACTAAAAATAAACTTCCCTCATCTGCCAAAGAGCCATTGCATGTACTTGCTTTTTAAAATTATTAAATTAGAACTTAGACATTTCTTGGGTGTCTGAGTACAAGTTTTTAAAGGAGCTAGATTATAACCATACTGTTAAATTAACCTTGAAAGATTGTGCACTTCAGGTCCAGAAGTTGTATAATGCTTCTCAGAATCTTAAACTAAATTAAACATAACTTTCAGGGACATATTCTTCCAGGGGGATTGCACCATCTTCCCATGCTTTTCCCCTATCTTTTCTGTCCCTGTAGATCTACTGGTCTCAGACCACATTAGCCAAGTTTTAGATTCTGGTGAATTTTCACAAGAAAAGTACAAAAGTGCTGCATTGTTATCCAAACTTTTCAGTATAAGACAATAAAGATTTTTAAACTGTTGTACATGTACACCTTCTGCCTGTACATATGGAGCAATAGTTAAATTCACTCATTTTTTAACCACTTAAAAGACTCTCAGGGCCATGATTCCTCCCAAGATGTACCTCTTGAGTCCATCCCATGATGCCAGCCAGGCCTGGGTTTGTGACCCTGCTGACATCAAGCCAGCCAGACCGTACATTGCAGAGTTCCTGTCGGCTTTATGAGAGCTCTAAGAAGAAATAGCAACTGACCTACATAAGGCCCACCAACAGAAATTTAACCTGGCAATAACTTTTAAACAAATAAACATAGACTGAGTTCACCCTGACTTGGTATTCATATCACAGGGCAATGGCATTTTTCATGTACTAACATTCAGAGTCCCACAGCAGGTTACTGAGCACATGTAGTCCATTTCTCTTGGCATTCGCTGATAGTGGCTTGAGGGTAGATTCATTTGCCACAACAGAAACTTAATAAGGGATGTGTTCCATATTTCTCCATGTGTTTGAAGCAACACAAATCCATTTAAGTGCCTCTTACTCTGCATGATCCCCTTTTACAGGTGTAGTCCACTGTGCTTAATTCTCTTCTTTAATGAAGAATGGGGTTGGAGGAAGAAGCATTCCTATTACTTTGTAGCAACTGTACATTAGTATCACTCATCATAATGTGGCTATAAGAATGATAAGAATTTTAGATAACTGAGAAAGTGATGCTTTACTAGAGACAATATTAAATTAATTTCCACACATCTGCTTTCTTCTGAACTACAGATGTCCTGAAAATTTGGCTAATTTTAGAAGTGAGCTAGTCATCCCTCAGTGACTGACTGATGTGAAAGTACAGTTCATGGGAAAGTAGCAAGTCACACTAATATCTGTTCTGGATCGTGTTTGGGACCTGCATTAAATTCAGTACCAAAGACTCGAGTGCTTGCGAAAACAAGAGAAGATGGTGCCATTGCTATTTATTAGTTTGCATTGCGTTACTGAAGGAGAATAACCAATACCTTGGCAGTGAGGCCAAGCTGATCACTAGGAAGCTGTTTTAAAGCTACATGTAGACTTGAAATCACGTAGCTTAGCAGAGTGCAATTTGAATTTGGACTGTTCATGCATGTATGCAATGTAATGTGTGCATTGCAGAGTGTCTGATTCAGCACAACAGGGGAGGAGACAGCTGAAAAGGCCAGTATGGATGTATTTTATTTAAAAAGCAAGCTATTTTTATGTGAACCAGTTCAAACTGCACAGCCAAACTGTTACACACTCAATGGAAGAGGATATTTTCCTCAATTCTTGGTAGGAATTTCTTTATTTGTTGCAGACTCCAGAATTCCTTAAGTACCGACCAGCGGCTACTGACCAGATTCACCTTTTCCTCTTACTGTCTGATGGCATTTACATCTCTGAATAAAGCAACGACATTCTGTGCCTATTTTATATTCTCTGACGAGTGGTTAGAGTACAACAAGGTAATAGTGATTCGAGATTTACTTGCTGTTTTCCTCACTGCACCAGAATTTTACTCTCCTACCTTAACACATACACCACCGGGGAATCATCAGCAGAGGGTAGAGAACCCCTTGGAAACAAGACAGAGCAACACGTACATCCTGAAACAACAGATAAGCAATCCATCTCCTAGTATCTCTAGCCTGACTGACTGGTACATGCACTTTGTTCATCTGTTATTTTTCCATTTTTGAACCAGAGGATCTTGTTTCAACAGTGACAAATTTCCCCCACCAAAGAATGTTGAAGACTTTATCTGAGGGAAAAGGGTTAAAAAGCTCTATCAGTCCCACCAAAAGTGGTCACTGAATGTTGTGTGGCAATAACACACAGTATTTAGACATTTCATTTTTTCTGGTCACCTGAGATGACACGTTCCTGATTTCCTTTGTTGCTTTTGCAGTATTTGATTATTTATGTGAAAAGTGCAGAAAGAGGTTTTTCTGCATAAATTATTCTTATTTCCAGTTCATTAACCATGTTTTTACTCCATGCTTAAATGGTTATTGCTCACTTAAACAATCCTGACATGACTAACCCTGCAAGTAGATGGAGATCTTGTATCTGAACACCTTCATGAAATTCAAGTCCCATGACATACAAAGTTAACTCATCACAAATTTTTATACGTATTTCTCAACACTCATCCAGAAAGCATGAACAATTCGACTTGATATTCCACTCTGCTAAGCTGTGAGATTTGGACTCCATCCTGTTGCTTAATAAAAGTTTCCTAGAGCTCAAATTGGCCCCACTATCTTGGGGTAGTAGTTATATATATTCAGTCACATTGTTCTGCAAAACCGGCTCAGTAACAGCTGATTTTCTTTCCTGACTTTCAGGGAGTGCAAAGTTACTAACTTTCTTTAGATCTTATTACAAAAAAATTAAAAAATACCCCAAACCCAACTTTCTAAAGCCCTGTAGGACTAGAAGAAAAATCACTCAGCTGATGGAGAGGTGAAGTTTTTACAGACATACATGTAAAAACTGAGAATATTTCTACAGTTTAAAATAGTTCTATATTTCTTTCATAAACTTTTTTTTTTTTTCCTCACACATGCATGCTCACACAAACCACTGAGGAACTGAGAGAACTCAGTTTCAAAAAAAAAAAAAAGAGGAAAAAAAAAAAAATTTAGACCCAGAAAGCCTTCGGTGATGCTGGGAGTTGTAGTCTCCCGTGGGATAAAATCAGATCTAATGGATTTGATATAATGAAGCTAGAAGGAGGGGGATATAATTGGCAGCAGACTCAGCATCCCATCTCCGAGTCTACAGCTCCCAGCATTTCTCAAAGCTTTACAGTACCTTGATCCCAAAGGAAATGTTAGACAGTGCTCCAGCTCTGCTTGCAGCTGCAAATCTCCAAAGTGAGATTCTGCAAATATAACACTCAGAGAATAAATATCTCCCGTTTAGGTCACTGTTACTGTGTAGCAAATACTGTGGCTGCAAGTGCCCCAATGCACAAGGCAACATCTCCCTCAGAAAAGTGAAGCATGTAAGAAAACTGTCTGGTTGGTTTGTCCTTTGCATTTACATACACAAAAGGATCCAAAGGGGAAGATCACCATAAGGCTAACTCCAGGGTGTGATCTTTGAACCATCCTCCTGTCTGATGTGAAATTTGGCAGTGCCTTCTCTTACACTTCAGATCTTCAAGTTCCAGAGAAATGACTGTAACTTTATGCTGATACAAGATCTGTCTTATGTGAACAGAGGTGGATTCACAATTGCATCCTAAAAATCCGATCTCTCATCAGAAAATGAGACTCTGTACTGTTCCCTACTGTTCATTGTACTCGGGTTGGACAGAAATACTGTAATTAGAAAGATGGAAACACACAGCAGGGAAACAGGCATGCCCATGTATTCACAAGTGTTGATACAGTCCACTTTTAGAAAAAGTAGAACTACAGAATTATTGGACAAAATATGTTTGTGTTACTTTCCTATACTAGCCACACTGCTACATTGACAGGTAAATATTTGTGTTTCTCTGGCAGGCTTAAAAAAGAATTGTGCTTAATTTCAAAGAGTAAAGAAATTTTTCAACTGCTACTTCTCTAAGCAGTTGAACAAAAATTGATGAAAAAAATCTGGGACATGGGAGTAGCTCCCTTAATTTAACACCATAAAACCAGACAGAAAGGTACAGAATAATGCCTCATTTGTCATACCCAGAGAGTGATTTAGTTAATGATTTCATGTATCTAGAGATATGTTCTGTGTCATAGATAATGCTAGACTAAGCAATCTGCCCAATTCAACACTGCAACTACAGATCTGTCTCAGGGAAGTATGACACAAAAACTTGGTATCTTTTTATTACTACTATTTACTTAGGCCAGTGTGGCTGAAGAATTAGAAACTTTTGAGAAATCTTTATACTTTAATCCTTGCTTCATCTTCAGGCACAGAAGAAAAGACAAGCTCTGAGTAGCAAGCCTCACTTTACCAATCTACCTGCTACCACTGCTCCCTCAGCCTTCCTATTTCCCAACTAGAAGTGCCAGTATTACTTGTTCCACCCATGTCTTCTGCTGAGACCTCCCAATTTCACATCCTGCCCAGTGCATGCAGATTTTCAAGACCTTTTCTTGCTTATACTAAATCATTTAATTGTTTCCTCTGTTATTTATTAAATTGTCTTCTGACACCCACAGCCACTCTGTCGTAGGTCAATATAAAATGCTTGGGGGGTCTTGATCCAAATATGTTTTTATTTTCTCATTCAGCACATTCATTTCCTCTTCCACTGAGATAGCTGTATTTCAAATATAAATATGTTGTTCGTGCAAAGTCTTGGTATCTTGAGCAAGATCAGCTGCATCGCTGACATTCTTTTACAGCCTTTTAAATAAACAACATTTTCTTATAAATTCTTCAGGATGATATTCTTTCTGAGGCTGGGGAGTTGTGCTGTAAGCAATCAGACATTCAAGCAACCATTGCCCATGCCATCCTTTAGCAAATAAACAGAGCTGTGAAAAGGTAACTCTTCAGGGATATGTTGGTCTTAGTAGAAGCAACATCTAGGCTGCTTTGAGGAAACTGCAAAATTTCCTTCTTCTATAAGAAGTAGTTTTAATACCAAAAAAAGATGCTCTTAAACATTCCCATCTATGTTGTCTTATTGCTAAGACTTTATAAACACATTGCACTTGTGAAATAAAAGATATATGACCTTTGGGTCCATTTATTTTATGTTTATCTTAGGATTTTTAGTTTTCTGGGTTGGATTCATTCCTAGTGGATTCTTTCTGTCTGAATTTGGTCCACTATCTAGTTTTATGGTGGATAATAATATTTATAAGGTTCTATTAAATTCCTAAAACATTTGTCATGCCAAAAAAAGCAAATTCTCGTTCTTGAAATTGTTGTTCTTTCTACCCATGTTCCCTATAGTGCATTCCCTACAACAGAGAAATGGACATCTTATTCCTTTTTGTTGTTGCTGTTACCAGCAAGTATGTTAAAAGAACAAAAATGAAACCATCACCAATAAAGTTATAACAGTTCAGATTATAAACACCACTCCACAATCCATCACTTAGACTTCATAGAGAATTCAAAACCTTCCTCTAAAAATTAGGTCAGTTCTATGGAAACTAGTTGAATTTTAAAATCCTTATTATGTGAAATGGATCAAAACGAAACAAAAGTAATTTTCTCCATTTTATAACACTTAACAGGAAGATCTTAAATAAAAGCAATGTGAGTCTAGGTGACCACTAGAAAGTGATAATCTTTCAGGCTTTTTTACTGTCTTTTTCCTGCATTTTGTCTTTGAAGACTGCAGCCTTCAGAGGTAATGAGTTTACAGTAACCAGCTTTAATTCCATCTATTGAGATCAGTGATGGCCACAGAGAAAGTCCTAGTAAATCTAAATCAAGCATGGGATATTCAAACTTATTTCTGTGAAACACTTGAGATTTTTTTACTCATTAAGTGATGTGAGCAAGACTTTATGCTTAGGCAATACCACTAAATAAAAGAGAATCAATAAAAACCAAAGCTCAAGTCATGTGGAGACAAAGTCTGACCATGTTAAGCATTTTGTCTTGCAACCTTTCTTAAACATCCTTCTCTATAACTGTTTCATTTTGCACTATAAACATGTATCAACATATAAACACACTTCTTATTCTGCATTGCAATTTTTTTCCATTATTTGAGAATAGAGGTTGATTGTAAAGACATGAAAAAACCACAAATACTGCAAATAAACAACAACACTGTGGCATCCCAACTAAATTCTAGATTTAATCTGAAGTGTGGTTTTTACAGTTCCAACCATGGAGCCTACACATCAATTGTACTTCTTGTTCTGAATATACTCCACTCATTTTTATCTCTTGCACTATTAGCTGTACAGGGGTTTTTTATGGCAATATTTGTGCAATAAGAGTTTTATACAGGTGCTTAACGTGATATCCTGCAAGTGGTTCTGAGGTGCCCAACAAGCAAAACTTACAGCTTTACTGGTGACCCAAATTCCACCATAGATGTTTTTCAAAACACAGATTTTTGTCAGTAGTTCATCAACATTTTTAAATACCTGCAGTGCTTAGCAAGTGCTTTGAACTCAGCACATGAAAGTGGAATTCTAAATTATTTCAAAGTGTCAACTTTGAATGAATTCTGGGGAAAAATATTTGAAGATAATTTTCTCAAATTAAATTAAAAGTCTCTACAACTCAAGGTTTTTGGGGATCACCGATATTTATTGAGTAGTCTTCTATGCTGACAATATTCAAATATGAATCAGGTTATAATGATTGATCCAGGAATTTTTCTGTTTAAAACTCAAAGGGTGAAAATTAAAGCAACTTTTTAAGGAAGGGCTTTGATTTAAAATGTCCCAAGAACTGACCAAAGAATAATGAATGAAGCCAGAGAGTAGAATTCTGAAATCCCACTACAATCAAGATGCTAAATTAGGAATAAAATTAGGAATTTTGGCTTTGGGAAGTGAACTCAGAAACAGACTTCAGTTCCTATACTTACTACTAATAGTTCTTCCAATTCACATTGGGGCTACTTTTATGTAAAAGTATTCTTTCTTCAAGTAGATCAGAATCTGTCTCCACAAAGACAACAGACCTTTAAACTACTTTATTCAAGTCTGTTGCATTTACAGTGTTTATGAAGTGAAAATCCAGGTTTGGCTTAGTAATTTTAAGCAGTTATGAGGATTAATGTGTTGCAAGTCAAGTTTACTTGAGTTAAACAAAGAATACTTTTTTTATTTGGTTCTAACCAAAGTAAAATCTCGAAAGCCTCAGTAATCTTCAGCTTTGTACACATATGCCAACAGCAGTAGTGGGATGTTCTTCAGAATTACCCATGAATACCAATGAAGACTAGTAAGACAACTGCTACAAATTAATCCCTTATTAGTAATATAATATAAATAGCAGCAGTTATCTGTCTTTGGTTCTGCAAAGGACATTCTAAAGACAGTAAATGTGTTTAAGAGAGAAATTACACAGATAAAAGTCATAGAGATTATTGCTTTACTCCTACACATTCATACTATAATAACAAAGGGCTTGAGGTACAGGAGGAGGAAGAGCAGTAACATGATTTGTAATGCACACACTTAATTTTTCCAAAATTCCTCACCCTAATAGCTTATTTAAAGATGAGTAAGAGGAAAAGAGAATCTGGGGTGAAAAAAACCAAAAAACCAAAAAAACCCACAAAGAAACCCCAGCCAACCAAACAAAAAACACACACACACACAAAACCCCAACAAAATCTGAAATCAATAAAATCACCATGAAAATATCAGTCTATCCCATATCCTAATGATCATATTAAGTACAACAGGTAATTTTTATAGTGGTAAAGTTTGCAAAGGTTCCTAGGCTATGGAAGGTGCTTCTGCAAAAAGTTCACCTTTCCTTGAAAGAGACCTGCCGCAGTGGAGGAGGAAGATCTGGAGCTCAGTGCTGCTGGTTCTCATTTTCAGAAGTGATAGTTATGATTGCAGTTCCTGGAAAAAGAGGTAGAGGTGGGAGCTGAACACTCTGATATGGAATAAGTCTTGTGTGTGTGAGTACTATTAAATATTCATTGAAGTAGTTTCATTACTGCTTCTTCCTTGGCTGTGTGTCAGTCACAAAGGCCTTTGCTTTATGTGAAGGCTATTCACAGGGTTCTGTTTAGAGCAGGCATTGGTTCTGCTTTGCTTTCGGGTTTGTCCAATCTGTAGGAAAACCTTAGAACAGATTTTCTTGTGACAGTGCAAGTTTGAAAATTGCCAGGGAACACTGTTTATTTTGACACACAACTCTGGTTGGAAACCTCTGACAATTATGCACAAGACCTTAATAATACAAATGCCATGTAGTCTAAAAGGAGAGAGACGGGAAGAGAAGGAACGGAAAAGAAAAAAACCAACTATGTGCAAGTACAGATATGGAATTACGTCCTAATTTTTCTTCTCCTGCTTAATAACTGTCTTTTAAAAAGGATTCCTTCTAGTGAAAAGAATAGAAAAAGATAACTTTCTATTAGAAACAAATTATGTCACAGCTATTTCTGGGGGGAAAAAAATAATTCAACTTCAATCTGGAATGATTGTCTTTAAAATTATAGTAGTTAAGAAACAGATCAAAGAAGAACTCCTGCAAAAAAACCCCAGCTATTACATCACTGGGACTTCTTTTCATTTAACCAGTACGATTCCAGAATATTTTAGGCCTTGCTCCATATGCAGAAAAAAATCATGTACATCTAGTATGATGCCAGATGAAAGACAGAAAAATGCAGGTTTATTTCAGCATTAAAAAAATGTTATAAATATGTATTCAGACATCATCTAGGTCTTCTGTTGTCATGCCTCTTTCTACATCATCACAACTAGGAGTATTTGCAGCTGATTTGTACACATGATTCAGACATGTTTAAGAATTATAACCTCCAGTATACTGAAAGAAACAAAACCACCTAATAAAAAGTATTAAAACTGAAAATGAAATTCAGGACACAAAAGAATGCCAACAGCAATGTGTGAAAAACTTATGTTCATGCTAAGAACAATTATTACAAATAAATGTGACCGGGAATAGAATGCCTTTTTCAGTCAAAAGTAAATAAGATAAATTGACACCTTAAGGAAAAACAAACATGCACTTTTAGATGCTGAATCACATTGCAGAACACTGTGAATTTTTTTCCAATGTGACCCACATTCTACTCAGTGTGCAGCCTGCCAGGACAGTCCACCTGGTTTTCAGTCCACTCCCAGGAGCAAGGCACATTGCTGTGTGCGAACTTCCTGAGTTACTCTTGACTGCACTAGTAGGGCCTGTTATTGCACATGACTGCACAGTTCCTCTGCAAATGTACAGTGAAGCAGTGCTCCTGGAACAGTTAGGGAGCCCTGCCCTTAAAAAAACTGAAGGTCCTCACTGACTAAAAAGGTTACAATTTCATATTATTGTTGATGTATGAAAGCATTGCTGCAAACTTTGGGCACAATCAGATTTGTCCTAACTGACTTGCTTAAGAAGCATTAAAGACTACCCAATGAAAAAGCATGCACAATTACCAAAGGGAGAAGTGGAAGAAGCCTTTTAAGCAAATCTTCTAAGTGTTAACCTCTTTGGCTTTGGACAGCAAACCCTCATCTCCCATAATCAGTTTATGCTGCAGTCATGCTTTATTTCAGAAGTTAAGCATGACAGCATGACTCCTTAGATAGCTTCTATTTCAAAAGGCAAGTTTTCTTACTATATATAAGGTTTCCAGTAAAACTCAAACTGATAGATATGCCTAAACGAGATAAAATGAAATAAATATTTCACAGTAGAACTCTTCATATTTATTTGCCATTGTAGATTCTATGAAAAGACATGAGATTAGAGGTGTTTAGAAAAAAAAATAAAAAAGGAAAAGAACATGTACTGTTACAGGACATCCACTGGCTGCATTTACAAAGAAAAGTGAAGAGATTTGAATACATAAATCTCTTACGCTTCTTTTACAATTTCATCCATTGGCTCCAAGAATAGAACTGGCAGTCTTATTTCCTTCTCAAGTTTATCATTCATTGCACAATACTGAACCAGCAATTTAACAACTTGATGCTTGAATTTAAAATGTTAAATTTCCACAACTGGGAAAGCTTTTTTATATGTCCAAAGAGAAACCTGCCTAAAGTTATCCAGTAAATGAATGTTTGGAAAAAGAAAAAGAAAAAGAAAAATAGACTTTGTAGTGCTGTGCTTTTTTGGGGGCACAGAAGAGGGGTGTACCTGCTCACAGACACGTGGCTCTTGTGTTCCTTGTACATAAGGTATCACACATGATGCCTGATGTCTGAAGAGTTAATCAAATTCTGTCTCAGCATTCCCAGACACCTTCACTGCCTGTAGTGGATAAAGAGAACACTGCTGAGACTGGAGGCTCTACTTATGAATTCTAATTAAGTTCCTATTCTAAAGCATTCCTTATGCATTTCACAACCTAGAAATATTCAGGCCTCTTCAGCCTTTGAGAAACCATCATGAAAGTAATCGATAGAAGAGGAGAAATGTTTGAGCCTACATATATATGTTTCATCATGTCTCATATCATGAAAGTAGAATTTTATTTCACTGGGAAAACAAAATGCATTCTTGTGTCTGGAGGTGATAAGCTCCTTTCAAATGTCTGCAGAAGAAAAGGTTGATATGGTATGTCTTTTCAAGCTTTGTGTCTTTCCAGACCAGTATAAGAAATGAGCAAACAGATAAAGTGGTAAAGGAGAGAAATAACACAGAGGCACAGAAAGTAGGTTGTACCAAAATTATTATAGTAATTTATGGCTGGTTCAATGCATTATGTAATTTCTTTGCCTTTCTCGGTAATAGGGAATAAAAGTCACGAGGAAGAATCCACAAACATAAAATATTATCTTCCTTCTCAGAATATCTTGAATAAAAGCAAACCAGTGTTAGAACTTTTGGGGGGAAGAAAGGCAAATATTTAGGACAGAAATCAATGTATTGCAGCACACAGGCTGAATTCTGCATTCACAAAGCTCAATACAAGAATAGAGAAGGATGAATGCAAAAATGATTTTAAATGGCCTTTATCCTTTCTTAGAATTTATAACGGTTTAAAATTGCCCCACCTTATGCACAGTCACCCATGAGATAAGAACAGATAGTGAGCAAACATGAAGCTGCTACATTCCTTACTCTTGACCACGTACACATCTTCCCTATCATCCCACCCACTGCTGGCGTTATAGGAATAGAATTGTGTCCATCTGCAACACGTAACTGTATTCTGTTCTCCAAGAGTCTTCATGTTATGCAAAACAAATTCTTCCATGATCCATGATGCTTGGTGAACCCCTTCATTCAGCAGACAGGTCACTAGTTTCTTGTTTTATCAGATGGAACACACTCTGCAGTGGATTTATTGGCTCCAGTTCATACCTAAGGATAGCTAATATGAACTCAGTCCATGTTAGTATTTTCCCCTCACCTCAGAAAAAAAATTGTGCTAATGCAGAAATGATACTTCTTTGATTTTTCAGATGAACTCCTGCCAAAATTCTCACATACAGTTGGCTTATATCTTGGAAGCCTTTGAACATATTGTCTTAGATGCCCATTTAGAAAAACAAATGAATAAGCAATGACACATTCAGACAGGATCAACAACTGCACCACCAAAGGCAGCAGCCTAGTATTTCCCTGGGCAAAATTCTCGTGGTGTCTTTGAGCCAGGATTCATTACCCTTTTGTCTTTCCTTTTCACTTTCATCACTTAGAGAAATGTAAGGTTCCCATAGCTTCTGGCAACTACACTAACGTCTCAGCAAAGACATGGCTGTGGAAGCAAAGCCTTGTTATAAACTGTTAAATATTACATAGACATATCTTTACTGTTACATAGAAAACATCTACAAATTAGTCTATTTTAGCTGTTATCTGGTGTGTCATTGTAGTAATTTATTTGCTATCCTGTCCCCCAGCACTTTCCGTTGGCTTGCTTTCTGTATCTCTAGCCCCTAGATTTGAAATACAGTCTCTTTGTGGCTAGAACAAAGCTCTGGCGAAAGGTACTCCAGCCAGAACTAACCACCACCAACATCGAATGAATTCATGGCTGCCCACCCCCTTACCACACCT
>JANIJG010017170.1:0-33006 GCA_024611175.1 Megaceryle torquata
AGTCTGGTACTGGATTCAGGAACACACCACTTGGGATTGAAGGCAGAATGGACAGAGTCCTCCTTGGATGGTCCGAGGAAGGAACTGAAAGAGGACCTGAGCCAAGCCTAGCAAAGCTGGCAAAGCAGTCCAAGAGGGGAGAAGAGCCCTGGAGCTCCTAGAGACAGAGACTCTCCAGATCCCTCAGCTTTATACTGAATATGACGTATATGGGATGGAATACCTCGCTGGTCAGTTTGGGGTCACCTGCCCTGTCCACTCCTCCCTGCAGGTGCAGCCTTTCACTTTCCTGCACTCCCAGTGTGGTACACAAGATCCATCGGTGGCCTTGGTCTGCATACTAATCCTTGGTAGTAACTCTAAACATAAGGTGTTATCACTACTAGAAGCAGACATTTTCTGCAAAAACATGATGCTAATTTCAGACAGTGCAGTTAGAAGAATTGAGCCGAAAAGTAAAATCACTGAACAGAATTAGTTCTGTTTTCACTCAAACCAGGACACCGTATTTTCAGAAGTGTATTCATCTGAGTAGTTCTAGAGCAAATTTACTCGGGGAACTAAAATTGTATTCTGTCCTTTTCCATTGCTGATGTTTCAGTGGAGAACTAAAAAAATGGTAAAAGCAACAAAATTTAATACTAAATTTGAATGGTAACTGACAATCTCACAATCTATTACTTAAATGGAAGGGAGTATTCAGGAGTAACTCATAAAAGCAAGCTAAGAGTCATTAAAATATATTTACAAAATATTCTACTTTCAAGAGGTTTTGAAACAGACTGGATCTGCTACCATTCCTGGCCCCATTAAGCTGATAGAAGTTTCTTACTTTAGATACATTATCTTCATTATTGATCAGATGTAACATTTTATAGCACTATATGTGAATAGAGTTGCAATATATTTAAATTTGGAGAGTGGTGTGATAAAAATGGTAGAATACCCGATTGATACTGATCTCAAAAAATATTCCTATCTAAGGGCAGAAACTGGCCCCTAAAGTCATTGACACCTGTGCTCAAATATGAATTTTTTTTCAGATCTCAGGTTTTGTTCTAACCTGATCTAAAACCTAGAGAGGCTTTTGAAATGTGAGTGCTATCTAAACAAACAAACAAACTAAAAGTTTAAAAAAAAAATAATCAAGTTTTCATTGGCTTAAGTTTTGATTTTGAAACATCCGTTTAAATTTAAATTAACATTTCCAGCTACAAATATATTAAGTTTTTCATTCATACTGAAGCTCCATCATGACTCAGTTTAGTCATAGGTGAAGAGGAAACTCCTGAATTTGCTTCAGGACAAAAGGTATTTAGTTTATGAGCTGGTTTATCACGGAGAAAATGGGGTTTTTTGTATGTGGTCTGTAAAAAAGGGAAAAAAAGTATATGTTTGTAGTCATAGATGTTTAATCAATTTAAGTAGAATTCTACAAACTTGCAGAGGAATTTGTTGAATTTTTTTAAATGGAGAATCTCACAGAACTCAATCATGAATTTTGCAAATTAAGAGTGCTGGGGTTTGACTTGACTACAATGAGAATTGTACCTTTTTATGTTACACACCTCTAGCTACAGCCACTTCATGCCCATGCCCATGACTTTTGGCTTTCAGTCTGCAGTATGAATATAATCACTGTTAAGTAGGGAAAGAAGTATTAGTAAAAAAATAATCACTCCCTACCACCACACCAGAGTTCAGCCTGAGTCATTTAAAATAGTATACATGCCTCATTAAAAAATATTTTGCTTTACATGCCTGTAGGAAACCTTAACCTCTGTGGAAGAACTGGTATTTACTAAAAAGAATAAAACTGCACATAAAGCTTCCATTTTTTTACAGACTTACTGTTGCAGTATAATTATCTGAAGCTGGTTTGGGTTTTTTTTGGGTTTTTTTTGGTTTTGTTGTTGTTGTTGTTGTTGTTGTTGTTTGGTGTTTGGTTTTTCTGGGGGCGGAGGTTAGGTGTTGTGGGTTTGGTTGGTTTTTTTTTGGTACCTGGGAAACGTCTGGGGACTTGTCAAGACCATCTTAAGGAAAAAACAAGTTGTTTGAATTCCTACATGATTTTGTCTACCTCACACTTTTGCACAAATAAAAAGTAATGACACTAAATCTATTCCCATTTATTTGTCAAATGCACAAATTACTCTGATGTTTAATGAAATTTAACCCAGCTAGTATGTCAGAACAGTACAATTAGTAAATTAATCTTTAAAATCTCATTGAGGGGAAACTTTCCAGACTTTTATGTTGTCCTTTTCCATATTCACCATCTCTTCTACAGAATGAGACTGCAATGAGATAAAAACAGTGATTCTATTTCATCCTGTGTAATAACAGGAATGCTACATTACATAAATAATGTGTTATGATAGGTTAGTAACCATGGAAGTACCTGTGAACAGTCATGCAGGAACTAGGGCGTCTCCCCCAAAAACAGTGGCAGGATCATTAGCCTCACTTTTCACTACTCTTATTATAGAATCTTTTGGTTGGAAGAGACCTTTAAGAACATCAAGTCCAACCATTTACCCAGCACTACTAGATCATCACTAAATGATGTCCCTTAGCATCACATTTACATGTGTTTTAAATACTTCCAGGGATCATGATGCCATCACTTCCTTGGATAGCCTGTTCCAGGGCTTTATAAAACTTTCTGTGAAGAAAATTTTCCTAATATCCAACCTAAACCTACCCTGGTGCAACTTTAGGAAATTTCCTTTCGTCCTATCGCTTGTTCCTTTGGAGAACAAACCAGCCCCCACCTGGCTACAACCTCCTTTCAGGGAGTGGTAAGGTCTCCCCTGAGCATCCCTTTCTCCAAGACAAACAATCCCAGTTCCCTCACTTGCTCCTCATAAGACATTTTCTCTAGACCCTTCACCAGCTTCTTTGCCATTCCTTATCCACACTCCAGCACCTCAATGTCCCTCTTGTAGCAAGGGGCCCAAAACTAAATACAGTATTCCAGGTGCAGCCTCACCAGTGCTGAGTACAGAGGGACAATCACTTTCCTAGTCCTGATGGCCACACTATTTCTGACACAAGACAGGATATTGTAGGCCTTCTTGGCCACCTGGGCAGACTGCTGGCTCATATTCAGATGGCTGTTGATCAACATCCCCAGGTCCTTTTACAATGGGCAGGTTTCCAAACAGTCTTCCCCAGACCTGTAGCATTACATGGGGTTGTTGTGACCCAAGTGCAGGACCTGGCACTTGGCCTTGATGAACCTCATGCCATTGGCCTTGGCCCAGAAATACGCCTGTCCAGATCCCTCTGTAGAGCCTCCTTACCTTCAAGCAGATCAACACACCCACCTAACTTGGTGTCATCTGCAAATTTATTGAGAGCGCCCTCAATCCCTTCATCTAGATCATTGCTAAAGATGTCAGAGAGAACTGGCCCCAGTACTAAGCCAGGGGAGCACCACTTGTGACTGCCTGTCAGCTGGATTTAACACAGTTCACCACAACTCTCTGGGCCCAGCCATCCAGACAATTTTTTATCCAGCAAAGAGTATGCCCATCCAAGACATGAGCAGACAGTTTCTTCAGGAGAATGCTGTGGGAAACAGTGTCAAAAGGTTCACTAAAGTCTGGGTAAACAACATCCACAGCCTTTCCCTCATCCAGTAAGCTGGTAACCTTGTCATAGAAGAACAGGTTAGTCAAGCAGGACATGACTTTTATAAATCCCATGATGACTGGGCCAGATCACCTGGTTATCCTGTATGTGCCACGTGATAGCACTTAAGATGATTTACTCTGTAACCTTCCCTGGCACCAAGGTCAGACTGACAGGTCTGTAGTTCTCCAGATTCTCTTTCTAGTCCTTCTTGTAAATGGGCATCACATTTGCCGACCTCCACTCAACTGAAATCTCCCCAGTTAACCAGGACTGCTGATAAATGATCAAAAGTGGCTTGGTGAATGCTTCTGCCAGATCCTTCAGTACCCTTGGGTGGATCCCACCCAGCCCCATAGACTTCTGTGTGTCTAAATGGTGTAGTTGGTCGCTGATCTTGGATTATGGGGCCTTTGTGCTGCTCCTCAAACCTGTCTTCCATCTCGGTAGGCTGGGTACTTGGAGAACAACGGTCTAACTATTAAAGTCTGTTTAAAAATTATTCCTTGCATCTAGTCAGAATTTACCTTTTTAGTATAAAACCATTGCCCTTTCTCCTATTGTAACAGGCCCTACTAAAAAGTTTGTCTCTATCTTTGTTACAGGCCCCCTTGAAATATTGAAAGGGTGCAGTAAGGTCTCCCTGGAGACTTCCCTTCTCAGAGCTGAGCAACCCCAACTCTCCCAGCCTTTCCTCATAGGAGAGATGTTTCATCCCTCAGGCAGTTTTTGTGACCATCTTCTGGACCTGCTTCAACAAGTCTATCTCTTTCTTCTAAACAAGTAGTCAAGAGTGGACTTCCCTCCTTTTATATAATGCTAGCAATAGTATTTTCCTTTTACTCAGCTTCATTTCCTTCCTGATTCTAAGAGAATTCAAATCCACAGCTTCCACCTTCCCTGGAGATTACTCCAAACTCAGTGTTACAGACAGTTCTGAAATGGAGAGATATTCTCTATCCCTGTCAAAAATGTGCTGTGGGGAATAAAAATAATTTGAGAATTGTCGGAAAAGATGAGAGCGCAGAGGCAGTGACCAGATAAGGTGATTTTTGTGATGCCGTATCTATGTCATAGCCCCAGACCTTTTTATTAAAAAATGTTTAATAGAAATACATTATGTGAAGAAATGTAATTGGAAAACTCCCTCTAGGTTCAGCATCTCAACCAGCACACTGCATTCTTGTTCTGGCTTCATCTTACTTTCTTCTCTTCTCCTTGGTTAGTAAGTCTTGATTGTTTTCTATGCAGTCACATAGCTTCAATACTGGAGAAAAACTGGACTAGTTGAGAAAAATGTAATAATTAAGGAAGAGAAATAGCTAGACTGGTAAGAAAAGTGTATTTTAATGACCACAGGCTGAGGATGATGCTAGACTTGTCTTTCTGCCTTCTTGCATATGCATTCCAACAACTAGAAAATCATCTGCTGGAGACTAAAACATCAGCTTTATATAGAAATTTTAAAAGAGGGAAGCTAACTCACTCTTCCTCTATAAGAAGGATTATCTTGTAGGTTTTGCTGGAAAAATTTCCCACTTATTCCAGGGCAGCTGGGAGGTTTTAGGACTGATTTTCTCTCAAAAGCAAATATACCTCTAACCATCCTTCTAGATTTCTCTAAACTACTAGAGATCACTCTAAGTTGTGTCCTTAAGACACTCTTCTGAAGAACATATTCTACTTGCACTTTCACCCAAAGATGATAACGCTTCATAAGCCTGACTTTCGGTGACACCTAGGATTTGTTTACATGGACAGGAACAGACAGAACTTAGCTTAAGTATTCATTTTGTCCTTGAAAGCTGCACAATCACATGTATCATGCTTTGATATGATATTATACTAAGGTTTTTCTATTCTACTGCACTGATGAATTTGTAGTTTTCCTAGTACTTTTGTATGTGATATGGACATCGGACATTCAGAAGCCCTGTGTTCCCCTCCACTATATATATCTTAAATCATGCAGGTACTTTCCTCCTCCTCCTTTGCCCTCTTAAATGACACCACCATAGCCACAGAAACAAGCAGGGCTCTTTAGACCTCCCAAATAATTCTTGGTCCCCAATTTTTGTCTTAGATTATTAAACTATAATAATATCCTGGCTTAATTTTTTTCACAATCAAAAGTGAAATGAAGAAGTTAATAAAATCTATTCAAAACGTGAATTTAATTTGTAATGTAAAACATCTTGAAGGAAGATGTTGCATAACCAATTAGCTTATTACTATAAAAAGATTCTTTCAATTAACACAACACTATACACTCTACCTACATATTCTTCATAAAACTGTGTTTCCATGAGGAAATATAATACCCTTTAACATGCCAGTGAGACTATAATATTAGAATTGAAATTCACAAACTGCAATTTCCAAACTGCATCTGGGAACTAATCCAAAGGAGGCAGACTATGACATGAGAAGATATAAAAATAATCACAAATGGATCCCAGCTCTAGAGAGATAGAAAGCCCGCCAGTGAATATCATTCTTCGCTACAGACCTGGCCATTGGCTCTTGTAGACATCTTCCTCCCTAGTTCATGGGGGAAGACTGGCACCACTGAACTTTGGATCCAAAACCACACTGGTAAGACACCATAACAACAAGAAAATGAGACAGATACTAGAAATTTTTATTTCATGACAGCTTTAAAGGTGCTATTAATGCATCTCCTCTGTATTAGGTTATTAGGCTGTGAGTGGAAGTTAAAGTATTACCTTAGCAGACTGGAGATAAATATGAGGTGTTCTGTTTAGACTCTTAAGGTTTTAATTAAGCTGACAGTTGTAATTTCATTGTATATATGGCATGTTCTCTTTTTCCTACAATAATACTTTTTTTATGTGTATGCATGCTTATAGTTATGTAAGTATATACACCAATGTAATATTTATCCATCTCATGTTTCCTTAGGCATTTACTTTTAAATATGTTAGGAACTCCAGTCCTTCTTTATTATTCTGCCTCTACCACACCCCTCATTCATCATCTTTTTTATGTGTTTTATCCACTTCCACAAATCCTTCCATCACAGGTGTTCATAAATCTGTTTGCTCCCAGGATATGTTCTTACCCCCTAAGCTTATTAACTTGTAGTCCCTACTTTCTAAAGTTATGAGCTAACAGATTTTCCTTCCCTCCCACAAATCCATTTCCTCCACAATCCATATGTTTTTTTCTCCTCCTGTGCTGAGGTAAAGATTCCGTGTTTCAAGCAGATAATCTGCTAAATGTCTCTCAGAGAGCTACAAAGAAGGAAAACAGACTAGTTTGCTTCCACAGTTGTGGATAGCAAGAACGGAAGATAATACTGAAATGGATCCTGCATTTCAAAACTATCCAACCCCATCAATATCAACAAAGCACACTTCCTCTTTTCATGCAAAAGCAGCCCACAGCTTTTTGGAAAGGATATGTATGTCAGGAAAGGAGTGGGGAGTGATCTTAATCTGTGTTCTTTGGAAATGAACTGATGATTGAAAGAGTGGGTCAATCAACATCTCAAGAGAACAGTTTCAAGATTTTCTAATGACAATTTTAATTTTAAAGGTGGGACTTTTGCTATGTTTTTCAAAGAATCAGAAGCTTGTGAATTGCCCAACTGGTGGGAGAAAAAAAAATATAAAAAACCCCAACAAAATGGGGTTTAGTTTAGGAGTTATGAATTTGGATTCATCTGATTCCATATGCTCATGATTAATTATTCCAGTAAATATTGGTTTGGCACATAACATATTAGCAGCTATACCCTGAAATATAAGAAAAGTTTGTGACATTATTGAACACTTGAAAGGATATTTGAATAAAGGGGGAAGAACAAAAAAATAAAAGCTTAAAATTAATAAATCTACTTCTCCCATTAAGGTGGAGTGGGGGGCAATACTCATCAGAACATCCTTTAATCATATTTACTTTACACTGTCACTGAGATAGAGACTTTTTTGCAGACATATTTAATATAAAAAGCAATGACACTATAGGAGGGAGAATGGAAGATATATGTGATTTGTATTGCAGTATCCTTGTGTGCTGTGAAGTTATTTCTGTTTCTTCCTTGTTTCAGAATGTAGGCCTATTACATGCTAAAAATGGCAAGATTACCCTTTTAAAAATCATTCATTATATGGTACCAAGTCTTGGAAGGTAGTCTAGGAAGAAAGTAGAAGTGTACATTTCAATTTAAATGAGGCCCTGTATTGTGATACTTATAAGAAAACCCACAGACAAATCCAGTTTTAATGAGCCCTTATACTATATAAGGAGGGGAAAGAGGAAAGAGATATTTTTGAGATGAACTGTTAAGTGATGCACCTATCCAATAAGAGGAAGCAAAGAAAAGATGGATTCATTGTCTAAAATGAGCTCTGCAAGATGTGAAAGCATAAGGCATAGGAAAAAAAGGGTTCATCTTGCTGGTTTTTCATCCAAAAGTTCAAATGTTTATTATAGATGCATAGCACGGCCGAGGATGATAAATAATAGTAAAGATCATACAATAAAGATCATAACGATCATCCTTTATACCAATTATTATTTGTTTGTTTTACAAAGGAAGCCATAAGATCTAATTAAGTATGGGGCCTTAACAGAGAGAGCTGTACTGTCTGATGATAGGCAGCAAGCAAAAAGAAAAGTAGGAGGACTTAAAGGAAGGCAAGAGTAAAGTAAGAGTAAAGTAGTTTTGACTGGAATGTAATTGTACAGACAATATATATTTAATATTAAAGATTTCCAAAATTATTTTAGGTCTGATTTATAACAAGATTTTAAATTACCATCACCTTCCTTCTGCAGCTAAAACATCTTTGATTCCTTTGACATGTTTCTTTTAAAAACTGTATTACAGTGAATATATGGATGACTATTTCAAAATGAGGTAATTAATTTCAAAACTAGAAACATTAGATTAATTTTACTGTCATTAGGTTTGTTTTCTTCCAACACTTAAATGATAACAAAACTGATACAGCTCTGTGAAGCATTTTTATTTTACCAGAACTTCATTTTCCAGAGGAAAATAGGTCTGAGAGCATTTTCCTATCCAATTCTGTGAGCACGTTTTTTCTAGTAGCATTTTTTTGAAAGGTTTGAAGAAATAATGTGATGCTTCATCTTAGCAATGGAACCATAACTAGCCTGCTTTAAAAGACCCCTTACTTTCTAATAGATGAATAAAGGAATAAATGGTAATCAGTTAAGCCTTTTCACAGGAGGGTACCAAATTATGAACAGTCAGCAGTGAAAAAAAAGTATAAAGGATCTGCAAAGATAAAATGAAACACCAATAACAAGGTCACATATAACCCAAAGTGAAAATAAAAGAAAAAAATCTCCCTAGGCTTGTATTAAAACCAGAAAGTACTGTCTCTGTATAACTAGTAGCAGTAATATACAATTATAGGCTAAGTGTGAAGTGTTCTAATCACAGAAATATCAGTTCCTGACCTTGAAATTGAGAGGCTGAATGAGGCAAACAAATAAAAGTGAGTTTAGATGAAAAAAATGATGACAGGTAGCTAAACCAGAGTATTTTAGCATAGTAGCTCGTCTGGTTTTAGCACATATCAGTCATAATTTGGCCAGCCTGGAATTTTCTGTCTATCCTGTAGCCAAACTCCTTATCTGAAGTATAGTTTGAATCCCCGTTTTGACTTGCAGAATAGCTAAAGTATTTCTTTCTATACATAGAAGCAAATTTTAGACCCTGCTTCCACCAAAGGTTGTGGAAACCATAGTTACCAGAAGGTTCAGAAAGCCTAAACAAATAGTAGACAAGTCCAACACTGATAGTAAAAATACTAGATATAGAAAATAACCTGCTAAGAGCTCTGATACAACATATGGAGGACCTCATGTAGAATGAGGCGCAGAAAATGGCTAGTTTAATTGTGCTTCCTAAATAACACCTCTTGCCATTGTCTGAAATAGATTCTGTATCCTACTGTATGCAAGATGGGGTGAGTCTGACATAGACCATTAATCTGACCAAACTAGAGAAGTTAATGTTCAATATTCCTAAGCATTAGTAAAACTGGGAAAGCATATGTAAGAATATATAATTTCTTATTCACAAAGGTACCTCACAGAGGTTTCTCACTACTCGGCATTTAAATTCAAAACACAATTAATAAAAGTATGTTTTAGAACAAAAATAAAATCTATTTTCACAATAAACATTCAAGCAGTACTGAAAATCAAGTGTAAAGCACAAACATTTAAAGAGAGAGGTAAAATTAATATATTTAATGTTTTCAACATCAATTTTACTAAGATTGCCATTTGTTACCATTCTTGTGCAAAGCTAAGGCAAATGTTTGTGTTTGAAAAGCTGCTGTGTACAAGGCTTTTCTTTGTGTCCAACTTGCGGTTTCAGAACTCTCCATATCTTACATGAGTTTAAGTATATGCATAGCAGTAGAAATTCTCCTGCTATCCCAATCACTTCCCTGTGAAAATGTTGTCTGCATAAACAAAACAAGGCATTCCTCCTCAGCTAATACATATAATATGAAATATGTGCATATTTGCTTAAATACTACTGTTGTGATGCAGTTATTTCATTACTCATACCCATTGTCTATCTCCCGTTTTGTGACATTTGCAGAAAACCCCAGTATCCAAGCCACTTTGTAGTTAAAACATTTTCCTCCATATTTACAGCCTGTGAACTGCTTGGTTCACTCCAGTGGAAATTGTGTGGCACAACACATTTGTGTACAATGCCAGTGTTTCAGCCCTTGTTGGAGGCAAGCTGAGGAAAGCACAGCCTTCCCACGGGCTCCAGATGGCTTGCATCACATTTTTGATCTGTAGACAACTTCAGCTATTTATTTTTAGGTAAATTTTTAAAATTATGCATGTTTTCTTCAAAGTTCAGAAAGACATAGCCACAGTTTGAAGCAAGGATGAAAGTTTAGTCTTACTTAGAATTTCTTAACTTCACATTTGTGCTATATAAATGTAAAGTTATTTATAAAATAAATAGCCTTACTTAGCTTTTATATCCCCTCACCTTACACATTCATATTTTTAGACAGCTGCCAGGGTATAGAGACATATATCTAGGAACTAACAGTATTTTTTTCTGTTCTACAATTATACTGAAGTAAATGACCTATTTTTATTGTACTAACATGTATTTCTGATGAAGCAAAATAATATTTTCCATGAATAAGACAACAAAAAAGAGTAAATCACCCTTAAAATAGATATATCTATGACTATATATTCATACATAGAACATATCAATAATGAAATATACTCATAATATTTATGTTTTTAGATTGACTGCATTTCTACATTAATTATATAGAATGTCTTTATAGAGGATATAAATTCTGGTTTTCAGTCATCTAAATGTTGTCATTTGTGTTTGAAAGTTCATTCACTGAAACTCTTCCCAGTGAACACACTGCAGTGGAGTGTTCCATGTTCTTCACTTTTTAAAAGTACTGCTGATGAAGGAGGACAATGATGAATATTTTTTCCTCACATGTTTTTGAAGGTGGTTAGGTGATCGCGATCTCATCTAAGTTACTAAGGATCTGCCGATCTTAGGTGTTTTTTAATAGTTACATATAGAGTTTGAGACTCTCAAACATTTACAGTATTTACTCATGAAACACTCTGGTGAGATAGAGAAGTGCTACTAATCTAATTTTAAAAATGACAAAAAGTAGGACATGAAAGTGAGATTGTTGTGTAGAACATGGAAGTTATTTAAATGGTTTTGAAAATCTATATTTAAGTGACTCAGTCATGAATGTAGTGAAAGTCTGGAAAAAGAAAAATTTATTTCAGAGTTTGAAAGCTGAACGCCTCTCTCAAGAAGTGTCAGTAAGCACTATCATGGGACTTAAAGTCTGCAAAAAGGAACAGGTGTCATGCATTTAAGTATTTAAATAAATCCATTGTGCTGAACAAATACATGTTTTATACATGCTTTACATGCATAACAGTCAGTCTTGTACAACATCTTTTAGATAACACAATCATCTACATATTAACGTTTTGTCAACCATAGATCTATAGTTTCTTTAATACATACCTTTGTAAAGTAAATCAGTCACTTAAGACATGATTCAGAATTTCTTTCATGGGCTTACTTTGCTCCCACTGAATTTTTGATTTGGGGAAGAACAAGATTAATCTTTTTAGGAAAATAATGGTGAAAAGGTTTTTGATTATGTCACTTTTTAATGGGGAAAGAATATCCCTTTGAATAGTATTTAAGATTATATCGCTTATCTTATATTCCAAAGGACTGGACTCCTGTTCATATTTTAGTAAGCAGAAAGCCATTCCTTACTTACAGTTTTCTATATAATCCAATTGACATATACTTGTTAAAGTATTAAGTGTGAAGTATTTAGGCCAGATTTAAATGCAGTAATAAGTAAGAGGATTTGCATAATATTGGGCACTGATGCCAGCTTTGAAATGCCAGCATCATTTTTCACAATTGAAGGCATGGTGCCTTTGCAAAGAATCATTTATTAAGACCAAACCACTGTTTCAATAAAGCGTTAGAATTTTCTGCATTGAATAGCCCTTGGGCAGCATTCTGAAGTAATAGTGAATTGCTATTCTAATCCACTATGGAACATTTTAATAAGTGTGATAAATGATTCACAAAGGGCTTCAGATTTCAATGTCAGTAGAATTAGAATTGGGCAAAGGTCGGTATGGGTGATAGATGTAGAGGATTTTTCTGGTAAACAGTTTGCGATGTCAGGACAATACCAGCTTATTGAACTTTCAGAGGCTAAGTTCCTGTCCATTTGTCACCTTGTTGCCAGCAGACATAGATGTACATAGAGTAATAGTCTTACATTCTCTATCAGCTTATATATTTCTGTAACTCCTGGACCACTTCAAAAAGACAAGGAAAGGAAACATTAAACAAGCAAGAGGAAAAATTAAAATAAAATAATTAAATAAAACAAAAAAAATCTTTAAATTAAAACATACAAGTAGTGTTGAATTTTGTGTTCCTGAAATATTTTTATCTTGTAAGTATAAAGCAAAACAACCTCTTTGTACAAGTAATACTTCCACTCAGCCACTCTGCTTTCTATGATAGTTTTAACATTCCATGAAATGTCTTTTTTTCTTTCTTTTCAAGTAAGAAGAAGGAATAAGATGGTAATGATATTTGTTGCGTATTGAGTTAAAAACAGTTTTAATATTTCCTGTTGAAGAAGAATCGTAAAGAAATTTTCTATTTTTTCTGAAGCTTTCAATCTCATGTCACACTGGTAATGGAGGTAATAATATTAGGATTTCAAACAATGTAAAAGGGAGGAGAATTAAAATAAAAAAGGTACTTTTCTATGAATAGAGCAGCAGCATGATTGAATCTTACAAGGTTAGATAATACATTGAGGATAGATCCATCTCACCTAACTTTCAGTATCTGAAACTTTATTGTTAAGTGTAAATTAATTGTTCAGGCTCTCTCTGTCATTACAGGAAAGAGCAAGAATGGCAGTTCATCTTACCTGTTTGACAATTCCTCTGAAAGTGACTTTTTTTTTTCCTCCTGCACTACATAAGAGGCCTGTCTTAGTCTTGAAGGCTAAATTTATGGTATAAAGATTCTTATTAGGAGAAAATTTTCTGTTACTATTGTATTCTGTGGTTAGGACATTAAACTTATGTAATAGCAATCTAGTAGGAGGATAAGCTGATATACTTTTTTCTTATCACAACGATGGGATGAATAGTCTTTGACTATTAAAATGCTCACTGACTCCAGTGGTGGTGTTTCAGTACTTTTTCAAACCAGATTTATTAAATATTTTGTTAAACTAGTCTTGAAACACTTAGAATAAAATTCTGCAATATTTCATATTATTTGCCTGTTTATTTCCTTACATGTAACAATTTAGAGTATGCAGTAATTTAAAGTATACAGAGGATGTCAAAGGGAACAAGAGAGCCCCTGTTATGTCATTCAGAATAAAAATCTAAGCAATTAATGCCAGTTTCTGAATGGCATGAATAATTTAGTGGCAATGGATGTAGGTAAGGCAGAGGTACTTGATGCTTTTTCAGCCTCAGTCCTCAACAAAGTCTCCTGGACTCTGTGCCTGACATCTGTGTGAGCACATTTAGAGTACTGCATCCAGTTTCAAACCACCAGGAAAGATACTGATAATTTGGAGTAAGCAGAGATCCCCAAGCTGGGCAGGAGATAGAGAACTTATCCTGTAAGGAGAAACTGAAGAACATGTTCAGCCTGGAGAAAAGAACAATTTGGGGACACCTAACAGCAGCCACATAGCACTTACAGAGAGGTAGTTTTGCACCGGGAGGTGCTGGTCTGTTATAATTTTAGTAAGAAATACATTCAGACTCTAAGTTATCATTTAAAATGCTATTCGTTGGAGCAAATGCTATAAGAAGAGAATAGCATAGATAATCTCATGTCCCTTCATATGCTGGTGTACCCAGTGGTGTAGCATTGAACAAGACCCCAGCCCATGCACAACATGCCATGAAGACCCCACCCATAGTAGGCATTCTTTTTTTTTTCCATTATTCAGGATATTGATACGACAGGTTATTGATAGGATTTGGGCTATTTAACTGTCTCAAGTTGCACCAGGGGAGGTTTAGCATGGATATTAAGAAAAATTTCTTCACAGAGAAGGTTGTAAAGCACTGCAATAGGCTTCCCAAGGAACTGCTGGTGTCACCACCTCTGGAGATATTTTCAAGATGTACAGATGCTGTGCTGACAGATATAGTTTAGCGGTAACCTGGCAGTGCTGGGTTAACTGTTAGACATGATCACAGAATCACAGAATGGTAGGGGTTTGAAAAGGCCTCTGAAGATCATGTAGTTCAACCTCCACTGCCAGAGAAGGTTCACTTAGAGCAGGTTGCACAGGGATGGGTCCAGGAAGGTTTTAAAAGTTTCCAGAGAAGGGGACTTCACCACCTCTCTGAGCATCCTGTTTCAGTACAGTCAACCTCAAAGTAAAGAAGATTTTCCTCATGTTCAGATGGAACTTCCTATGTTCCAGTTTGTGTGCATTGCCCCTCATCCTGTCTCTGGGCACCACTGAAAAGAGTCTGGCCCCATATTCTTGACACCCACACTTTAGATATGTATAAGCATTGATAAGATCCCCTTTCAGTCTCTCTTCTCTAGGCTAAACAGTCTGAGTTCTCTCAGCCTTTTCCCCTAATAATCTTTGTAGCCTTCTTTCAGACTCCCTCCAGTAATTCCCTGTCTCTTTTGAACTGGGGAGCCCAGAACTGGACACAGTACTCCAGATGTGGTTTTGGCCTCACTAAGGCAGAGTAGAGGAGGAGGAGAACCTCTCTCCACCTGCTTATCACACTCTTAATGTAACCCAGGTTATCAATGGCCTTCTTGGCCACAAGAGCATATTGCTGGCTCAAAGTTAACTTGTTGTCCACCAGGACTCCAAGCTCCTTCTCTGCTGAACTGATTTCCATCAGGAAATTTCTCCTAATCTGTACTGGTGCATGGGATTATTTCTCCCCAGGTGCAGGACTCCACACTTGTCCCTGTTGAACTTCATCAGGTTCCACTCCACTGATCTTTCTAGCCTGCCCAGGTCTCCCTGAATGGCAGCCCAGCCTTCTGGTGTATCAGCCAGTCCTTCCATTTTCATATTATCAGCAAGCTTGCTGAGGGTACACTCCGTCCATTCATCCAGGTCATTGATGAATATGTTGAACAGTCCTGGACCCCGCAATGACCCCTGTGGAACACCACTAACTACAGACTTGTAACTAGACTCTGCACTGTTGATCACAACCTTCCGAACTCTGTCATTTAAAGGTCTTTTCCAACCAAAGCAATTCTGTGATTCTCTGATTCTCTTCTAGGGCTTTCTTACAAGAAAAGAATTCTGTTAATTAAAACAAAAAAAAAAAGATCCTCTCATGAGAGCTTCTTTCTGCACTGTCAGATAAAGGCAACGCTATATAGGTTGTGTAATCACTGGTACACAACACAGGCCTGAGTATACTCAGGTTAACTGTACTGTGGATCACTAACTCCTTAAGGTATTGTTGTCTTCCAGTCAGGATCACTACAGGAGTTAATCAGGAAGACAGACTATTCAGTGGTGAATGGTTGGAGAATGAGAGACAACAGCCAAAATAAAGGGTCAAACTGGATATATAGAAAACTGTTTTCCCTTTGAGGACAGTAAGGCAGTGTAAAGGGATGCCTCGAGAGGTTGTGTAGACTCCATGCTCTGGGGGTTGAAAACATGACCGGATCATTGTTTGAGCAATATGGTCTGACCTCAGAGCTGTACTAGAGAACTCCTGAGGTCCTTCCAAGAGGAGTTTTTCAATGATTTCTGAATGATTTCAATGAATTTCTGAACACATCTGTGTAAGAAGTAAAACCTTAACCTGAATAAATGTATACTTCAGGAATTCTTCTGAATACATAAAAAACCACAGGTGATAATTCTTGGTTCAGGTTTATCTTTTGAATTGCATAAATAGAAATTACTTTGGCCTATAAAGGCCAAAGGATAGGCCTGTAAAGGCCAGAGTGTTTGAATTTTAATTACTAAAACTGGAAAAGCAAAAGACAAAAAAAAAAAAAAAAAAAAAAAGGAAATGCAAGTTATTTATAAGATACTTGCAGGTCCTTGGCTTCCTAATCTCAAAAAAGTCTATTGACTTTTACTTGCGAGTTGAAGCATACTTGGCAGGAGAAAGTGGAAGTTTAATTAACATTTAAGTTCAGTTTAATGGACACTTGACAGAAAGGCAAATGCTAATTTGAACCCATAAAATAACATGCATTTTTGTGTGTTAAAATGGACTTTTCCTATATTTAGATGACTGTCACGGTTTAGGGTCAGGGTGGCTCCTTAGACCAATAACAGACACTCTGTTAACCACCCTCCCTCTCCAAAGGGGAAGAGAAAGGGAATAAGGGAGAGAGACTCAGTGATTAGAAAAGGACACTACAACAGCTTTAATGAAAAAACTAGAATATTTACAAATGTATACAAAACCAGCATCGAACCCAACGCCCCTGATGGTAATTACATCGCCATCACCACTGATGCTGTGGAGCAGGCACCGGGGGAGTCCCAGACTTGACCCCACAGCAGACGGGAGCTGTGTTCAGGAGATGGAGTCTGGTACTGGATTCAGGAACACACCACTTGGGATTGAAGGCAGAATGGACAGAGTCCTCCTTGGATGGTCCGAGAAAGGAACTGAAAGAGGACCTGAGCCAAGCCTAGCAAAGCTGTCAAAGCAGTCCAAGAGGGGATAGGAGACTGAAAGCCCACAGAGAGTGAGCAAGCAAACAAGCAAGCTACAGACCCTCCAGATCCCTTTGCTTTATACCGAATATGACATATATGGGATGGAATATCTCGTTGGTCAGTTTTAGGTCACCTGCCCTGTCCGCTCCTCCCTGCAGGTGCAACCTTTCACTTTCCTGCACCCTGCAATGTGGTACACAAGATCCAGCAGTGGCCTTGGTCTGCATACTAATCCTTGGTAGTCACTCTAAAAATGGGGTGTTATCACACCATTTTTGGTATCACACCAAAACAGGCTGATAACTTCAGAAAGTGCAGTTAGAAGAACTGAATTGAAAAGTAACATCACTGAACAATATTAGTTCTGGTCTCACTCAAACCAGGACAATGACCCTTATTTATTTATTTTCCTGTATAAACCAATTTGTAAAATATTTTCAGTGATGTGGTTTATGTCACAAATAGAAAAGCCAACATCAAGTGGGGTCATTTTAATAAATGCATAAGGGGAAAATACCACAATTGAATTTCATTTGATATATATATATAATTTTATCTTCTTTCCACACTATTGTTTTCAGTTCTTCACTTTAGGCATGGTGGTGCTGTTCATGCTTTGACTTGTATTGCTTGTTTTGACTCCAGTAGTCAGAGATTCTGTGTTCTCCGTTTCACAGGATTGTTTTGGGTTTTTTTTCACCTCCTGCACAAGACAACTGAAAGATTTGCAAGTTTTCAAAGTGCTTCTTTGAGTTGTGGTTAGAAGAGGAAGGAGAGGGAAATTTGCAAATAGGAGCTAATTGAGGAAAAATGGTATAACCAAAGTATACATTAAGCTGTGACTGACAGTTTAATAATTGTTGCTATAATTCAAATATTTTTTAACTCTACTCCGTCTAGCTAACTTTGACCCAATCATTCCTAGCCTACAATTTCTGATCCAATATGGATTCTAGAATGAGTAGTTCTGAGAAAAATTCAAGGGTCAAAGAAACCCACTCCATGTCTCAACAAAACAGTAATTCAAAAACTTTTTGCCTTTTTTTTTTTGTTTCCTTTTTTTCTTTCCATCCTCTATAAAACCAGGCGATGGAAATATTTATTTCTAAAATACATTCTGATATATGAAAATAAAAGTGCCACCTATCTTTTTAATCCTTCTAGATTGTCTCAGACTAAAACTCTGTGTGAACTGAATATGTTTTTTAAAAATACTGTGCTAGAAATCTGAATAAAACCCACTTTCAGTATCTACAATATATACTTTAGTATCTGGATTATTTTTTAGATGATACTGGATTAAAAAAAAAAAAGTTTTTAGTCTTGTACCACTGAAGTCTTTGTTAGTTTTGTAACACTTTCTACTGAATTCTGGACGTCTATCTAATCTATCTATCTATCCATCCACCCACCTACCTCTACCTACCTACCCATCCATCTACCTACCTACCTACCTTAATACTGCATAAGACATGAACTCCAGTGTCAGCCTGGGAGAGAACTGAACAGTGAACAATTTACCATAGAATCCTCCTTAGTTTTACTTATTTCTAAATGTGAGGAGAACAGGTATTATGCTGCTGTTACTATATAAAGTTTCTTTCTGGTAATATATTTGTGGTTTGTTTGGTCTAGTTTTAGATGTCTGAAATAAATAGGGTCTTTTGTGAGTTCTTTACAGAAATTCATAGATAATATAAATCCAATCAGTTTCACACTTTTAATTTTTTTTTTTCCAGATATTCAGAATAATTCTCTCCTCATTTTTTATTTCTTTTGTAAAGTGTTTTAAACCAGAATATTACAGAAGAGCAAAGTAAAATTATTCAGGTCACATACTTTCATTATGATGTCACATGATACCTATTTCTCAAATCCAGCATCAGTTTTTCCTGAAGTAAGCTAAAGTTAGTTAATCTCAGTTATGTCATTAAAATGTTATTATGATAAATAACATTGTATGCACTCTGAAAAATTTGCAATACAAAAATTCGTCCTATTGCTCTATTAGAACAGTTTCATTAACACCTAGGCATTGTTTGGAGCTTTTTTTGGTAGACTATTGAAAAGGCAGAAGAGTGTAAATATGTGCAGAGTTAAAATATTATTATTAAAGTGTAAAAGTGCATATACTTCTTGCATCATAGCCTCAAGATCAAGCACAATATTAAATGAGAATTTCTGTACCTGGAAATATGTTACAGAAATTTTAAAGTATCTGAGCAATATAGTAAGGATGTAGTTGTATTGCTGTTGTGGTTTAACCCAAGCTGCCAACTGACCACCACGCAGCAGCTTGCTCACCCCCCACCCCTCCACCAGTGGGATAGGAAGGAGAATGAGGAGAAAAAGGTAAAACCCCATGGGCTGAGATAAGGGCAGTTTAATAGAACAACAGAAAAAAAACCCCATATACAAAACAAATGCTCACTGCCTGAATGCCACTATCCTCGGTCCCGGGACCTCTTCTCAGAATAGGCACCCTTCCCCTCACCAGATTCCCCTGGTATGGTGGGCATGAAGTCAGTATGGTATCTAATATCCCATTCACTGGTTCTGTCTGGCTATCCTGCCTGTGGCCCCTTCCAGATTTTTGTGAAAATTAACAGTATCCCAGCTGAACCCTGGTTAATTGTCTACTTCATGGATTTCTCAACTCTCATTCTGCAGAAATAGAGGCTGGAGGATATATCACACAGTGATAATGTAGTGCTTAATAGTACATCAGAACAGTTCCTACCATCTCCATGGGCATCAGAAGATGATCGACACATGTTTTTACTTCCTTCCTGCATTTGCTAGTTACCCTTTCATAGTTAGTATGACACAGCCCAAAGTCTTTAAAAGGAAAGAGTAAATGTAACTCTGAAAACATATGTGTAAGACAGCAAAGAAAGTACTTTTGCTGCAGGATCATCATCTCAACCCAGAGTCCCAATGGCACATTTAAGTACATGATATTGGTTGTGTTGGTGCTATTCCACTGTGATCAACCCAGATTTCCCTGTATATGATACACTATGTACTTGTGTTTTTGTAGTTCCAATTATATCATTAGGATTTTTCTATCTGAACTGTTAGCTCAGATGTAATGTCTTGAAATTTGATTCTTTTCTTAGACTGACTTTCTGATGAGCAGAAAGTACTTTATGATTTTATTTTTTTTAAATCTCCATTCACATGGCAATTTCAGGTAAATGTGTTTCACCTAGTTCTACTTATCTGCAGCTCAGGTTCTGACATGCATTTATTACTTGACTGAAGAGATCTCAGATAAGAGATCTCCTCAGATAAGGTTTTAAAGCTGCTTTTCTGACATTTAAATGTCTGCATACAATCTGCAGGCAGTCCTGTGTGTTGGGAAACCAACAGATTGATGACAAAATACTTAAATTCTCAGTGGGATTTTTAATATTCCCTCAGATTTTCCACTACTTACCTAAAATTTGTACTAAATAGGATTTTCTTGCTTAAGAAATGATAAATAGTATCCTATACCTTGTACAATTGTGGCAGGTGTTTGTTACAGCCTCTGAGAAGCTACTTTTTTCAAAACAACTATATTTTAGATTACTATCACTGATTATATTAGCAAATTCAAATCCTACAACATTCAGAATTTATTTTAACTTTTGGCCATATCACTGAGAATTGCAATATTGCTGTCAAGTATTTTATTTTAGCATTGTCAAAAATCAGTCATTTAAAAAAAAAGTATTAAATTGGGCGATTTTTAAGTCTAACAATGGAATACTCTTTCTATTATAAAAAACCCAGTTCCTAATATAGTGCAGGCATATGATTATTCAATAGGAAAATAATATAATGGTATTACATTTTCAGTTTCCTACAACCACAGAGAGGTTATTGGTTAGAAATTATTATTATTAATTACTTAAGGGAATTGAAGAATACACAAATATATAGACAGAAAGCAATTCATTTCACACCTGCAGTTCATCATGATATATTCTGTGCAATTCTGTTTTGGAAAGGTATAATAAAAATAAGACTTCTGCTGTTTAAGTGGTTTATTGGATTTATTTTTCTGTATGTAGAAAATTAGTTTCTTATTACTCCCTTGTCATGTGAGATGAATTGAGTTATTTAAATTATCCTACAGACACATAGATAGATATACATCAGAATGGAAAAGTACAAAATAGTAGAAAACTTAAAATGGACAGCATGAGCAATTCCTTGAGTTCTTAATATTGCCTCAATTATGCTATTCTTTTTCCTGATGTTTCTGTTGTTCCTTGGTACAAGAAATTTATCAGCCAGAGTATTTATTCCAAGTGATCACTGTATGTTGCTGAAGTTTTTAGTGTACAGCCAAACAATAAATTAAAAGACAAGATAAAACTCAAATTCTGCTGTTCTCATAAGATAATAAAACACTACAGTGAAAGATCTATAAAGGTCAAATTTTATCATCTCAGATGCAGAATTATAAGAGAATAATTCTGTAATAATAGAATGGTTTGGATTAGAAGACAGATTTAGATATTATCTAGTTCCATCCCCCCAACACAGGCAGGACTATTTTCCACTAGATAGATTGCTCAAAGCACCAACCAACCTGATCTTGAACACTTCCAGGGATAGGGCATACACAACTTCTCTGGGCAAGATGCTCCAGTCTCTCATTTCTCCTCACTTGTCCCTTCTGTACAGCCTGTAGTCATTTATAGTCACACTCCAGTCATGGAATGCATCCCACCAAGTTTCATTAATGGTAACCATGTTTCTAGCAACATAGTGGCTTCCTACATCACCTGTTTGTTGCCCATGTTGCGTGCAATGGTGTAGAGGCACTTCAGCTGGGCTACCAGCTGCATCACCTTTCTAGATGAACTCCCCTTAATTCCTTTGAGGCATTTCACTGGTGTTTCCCTCTGGTTTTTCTTCTTTCAGGAACCCACAGCTCATCTCCATAAGATTTCAAGTATGCTGTACCATACTTGAAACAACAGGCTGAGGGACCTCACAAGCACCCCATTCCTCTAACAGGCCATGACAAATCATGGTTAACTTTGTCCAAAGTGATCACAAAATCTGAAATAATCACATGACCTTATAATTAATACAGTTTCTTACATTATTTGCCTTCATAGTTCTTTGATACAAAATTGATTGTTTTACTGTGTTTCTTGGTAAAGAAGCTGGAAAGAAATTTTGTGAAATGTAAATTATTTTGATTTAGTATTAAACTAAAATATTAAAGTTCAATTGACAAATTGATATATTCAAAGTATCATATAAATGTAGGCTTTGAGAGGTATCGTTCTATATAATCTTCAAGCTATTTTGAAAGTACACAGTTAATAATCAATAAGGTTAAAAGTACTATATCCATGTAAAATAGAGTAAAATGAAAGATATGGTTTGGGAAAACAGTGAAAATGGACTTTACAAATTCTGAATCTATTGAAGTCTTAGTTGTGTTCATGGGATCATAAAGTAGTTCCACTGATATTAACTTGTATATTTTATAGTCATTCTCTGAAAATAAAAAATAATACTTTGTGAATATAAAATTTGCTTCTATACAACTTTCTTCCCCACTGCAATACACATTCCCCTTTAAAGAAATTTGCTTTTTCAGTAAATGGATATGAAAATCATTTGTATTAGATGCTAGCAGTCTCAACTCACAACATATTTGTGCTTTCCTTGTCTTTCTCCTTGGTGACATGACTCCCTAGAGTATTGTCCTACTGCTTGCTGCTACATACTCCCTCTTTCTCCCAAAAGACAATTTGTGAAGCTAAAGGAAAAATAAGTCAGGCTGGTTACAGAAGCTTTAGGTCTTCAGGGATTCTTCCCTGAAGTAACATGTTCCCTTAAGATTCATGCAGAAGAGAGTGCCTGGTTCCTACCTCCATCCTGCTCCCTCCATCACTCTCTGAAGAAATAATGATGCAAATACAAGTTATAACATGAAAGGACAGCATCAGAGTAGTGAAAGAAATACATAGCATTCCAAGAAAAGTAAGGAACTTGAATTGGTTCCCAGGGCATTATTTGGGCTTTTTCATCTCATCCGAGTACCGAGTTCAGACAAGTGTTACAAAATTAGAGAACTGTACTAATCCAACAGCAAACAGTTTTAAAAGTCTAGATTTTTTACTTCCCCTCTTGCAGACAGTACTCATCTCCATAAGTAGTCCCACTATTGAAATGACTGCTCAAGCATGTTTTATAAATACAAGTGACAGAACCTTGACTTCAAGAGGTCTCAAATGAAAGTATTAATTTTATAATTTATATCTGGATGTTCATTTTCTTGTCTGTAATTAACAAAAGGTGTGTGTCTGTGTAAGGCTTTGTACCTACAGACACAGAAATTTTGTATTTTGTATGCTTATCTATGTCTGTCTATACAGAGACACATATACACCACCAGGGCTCAAGAGACATTTGAAATAAAAATGGCAGATTACTTGCTATCTCTATCAGCTCTCATACATATATTTTTAAGACTTTTTTATTTTTAATTTATGTATCTATTTCTTTTAAATTATTGCCACAAGCAGAGACACCAGAAAATAGACAATATATTTAAAAAGGTAAGATTTGTATCAATTAATAATAAACTTCCCTACATTTCCATGTACCATGTGCCTTGAAATTATGAAAAGCAAGGATCCCATCTGTTGCTAATGTAAACTTGGAAGCAAGAATCAGCATTTCTCATTTTCAAAAACTGCATTATGTATCCACTTAAAAATATGTAATGAAAGAAATTTTTTTAAAAAGATAGAACATGCATGCATGCAATTGCTGTAGTGTTGAGGCCTTTTAATAGCTTTAACTCTCTGAAGGGAATGCAAGTGCACAAGGTACCTAAAGGATTATATTATATAGTCCTGCTTTGTAATTTTATTAAAGACAGGATTATGTTACCAGTTCATATTTCAAATTCAAACTCTAAAATAAAAATTCAATATCCACCTATTTGGACTTAAAATTTCAAAAGGACACTGTTTATTAAAAAATGTCAATTGCCCTTTAATACACAGGAAAGAAATGCTAGAGTAGAGCATAAAGCAACTGTTAATGCAGCATGTTCTTGCTGCTGATATGATTCTAACTCAGGAGAATATTAAATGAAATCATGAAGTAATGGAAAGGATGAGCATGTTAAAAGGGTTGAGGCAGAGACCAAGAAAGACTGATGATGCAATTACCCTTCTTCTAAGCTATGCAGTACTAATGTGATAAGGACCTGAATAGTTCAACAGTAAGGATGAAGAGGCTAACAATAATTCTCAATTTAAAGTAGTTTTTCTTTGTGCTGGTAAAATACCCTGCATCTCATTGATTAGAATGCCAAGAAAGTTCTAAATTGTGTCATGCTATTTGCAAAAGAAAATGCTAAAAGAGAGGTATTCAAATACTATTTAATAAGAAGTGAGAAAGCTAAAGAATAGAGGAAAAAAGAATTGAGCAAATGTTAACACCACCAATACATTACTAATGACAATAACACACTGAACATTTATAGAAGCAGTAGATTAGTAAAGCTCTCTGAAAATCCCTCCATTGTTCCTTGCAGGCAAAATACACTTTTAGAACCTGCCTTGCTCTCTAATAATATTTGACTTTGTATTTTTCGTGCAAGAGGTAATATTGCTAGATTGACCGTTCACTTAAACTGAAGCTTCTTTTTGAGGTGATCCAGAATGAATAATGCTGTCTGACTAGTAAAACTGATGTAACTTGAATGAGATTTATCTTGAATTATTTCTATGAAACTGAGTGCAGAGTTAGATCAGTAGTCATTGCTACAGAATAAACTTGGTCATAGGTGGTGTAAGACCTTTACAGTAATTGTAAAACAATTAAGGAGTCAGAAATATTCTTATTTTGAATGAAAGGCTTAAGCCATAAGAAGCTGTTGTGGTTTAACCCCAGATGGAATTAGGCAGAAAATAAGAGTTTTCACACAGATGGTGAAAAGCACCACACAGCTACTTTCTCTCTCATTCCCCAGAACGATGGGATAAGGGTAAAAGTGAGAAAACTCATGAGTTGAGATAAAACCAGTTTAATACCTAAAGCAGAAGCCACACAGATAAGCAAAGCAAAGCAAGGAATTCACCACCCATTGACAGGCAGGTGTACAGCCATTGCCAGGACAGTAGGGTTCCATCATGTGTAACAGTCACTTGGGAAGACAAACTCTGTATGTCTGAACATCCTCCACTTTGTCCTTCTTCCCCCAGCCTTTATTGCTGAGCATGAAATCATATGGTATGGAATATGCTTTTGGTCAGTTGGGGTCAGCTGTCCCAGCTATAAACCCTCTCTACTTGTCGTGCACCCCCAGCCTGCTCACTGGTGGGCTAGGATGAGATGCAGAAAAGGCCTTGACTCTGTGTAAGTTCTGCTCATCAATTAACAAAAACATCCCTGGGTTATCAACACTGTTTCCAGCACAAATCCAAAACATATCCCCATAGTAGGTACTGTGAAGAAAATTAACTCTATTCCAGCCAAAACCATCAATGGACCTATACCCTGCTTTCTGTAATATTAATGTAAACAACTTCATCAATTCATTATCAGTTCCTTTCTTACAGTAAAATTTGGGGAGTTTTCAATGAATATGTTGTCTGTTTCTTTCTAAAGTTGATGTTTGTTATTATGGCTTGAATTATTGATGTGTCTTCCAATTCCACATTGGCTAAATATTTTATACACTGTTGTCACCAATTTTCTGGTAAAGTAAGTCATGATTATTTTTGAACAAGTTCTTTTGAAGGACCTTTGTAATTTACCTTAAAGAGATTCAAGACTGAGGGCTCTGAACATGATCATGGTCATGATTTGCTTTTTGCTCCTGCATTCACTGGTAACTGTAACAGTATTGCTTATCTCTGTGCAATGACTTCTGATTTCTTATATTCATTGTATTTTATGAGAAATAATTTTACACACTGGGAAAACATGACATTTAATAATGTGTGAAATTTAATACTGTAATATTGTATAAGAATGCAAGATGCAAGAGTCATCTGAAACTTTCATGGTTATGTAGCTTACTGTACAGTAAATTTACAGTTTTAATTAACTGAAGATTATTACCTTTTGATACCTCTTTGTCAGTCTTGAACTGAGTTGGTCTTAGGCCAGTTTTATTATGTATTTAGACTTATTTCTCTGAAGGTGGAAATTATAAGTGTTGACCCAGTAGGCCATTTCCACCATAAATTAAGAAACAAAGACGTAAATAAATGCTTCCCTATAAATATACTAGACTCTACCCACACCACCAACAATTTGAAGAAAATAAGGGAAATAAATGGCAAGGGGACAGAGGGGTAGGGAGGCTTCAGTGTGCCCTGAACAGTAATAAATCCAGACTTTTGTAGATCAAAGCTATCCAGTGATAAACTTCACCGGAGCCCTGGTCTGAGTTAGAATTCTGTTCAGTGATTTTACTTTTCAGCTTAGTCTCTTCTAAGTAACTACATTTTTGAAAGTTAATGTCATATTTCTGCAGTGTCTACTTCTAGCAGTGGTAACTCTCCATGTTTAGAGTTAGTACCAAGGATTGGTGTGTAGACTAATATCACTGCTAAATCTTGTGTACCACATTGGGGGGGAGAGGGGGGGCAGAAAGTAAAAAGTTGCACATGTGGGGAGGAGTGGACAGGCCAGGTGACCCTAAACTGACAAATTCCCTCCTATGTATCTCATATTTGGTATAAAGCTGAGGGATCACAAGGGTTAAGTCTCTTTTTCAGTGGCCAGCATCCAAAGAAGACTCCATCTGGTCTGCCTTTGATCCTGATCTGTGCTTTTCTGAATCCAGTTCCAGAATCCAGCTGCTGAATCCAGTTCCCATCTGCCACTGAGTTCAGTCTGGGACTTCCCCAGTGCCTGCTCCACAGTATCAGTGGTGATGGTGACATTGACATCACGGGGGTTGGGTTTGGTATTGGTTATGTATATATTTCTACATATTTCTTATTATCTTTTTTTCATTAAAGCTGTTTTAGATTTCTTTTCCAATCCATAAGTCTCTCTCCCTTATTCCATTTCTTTTCCCTTTGGGGAAGGAGAGGGGTTATAGAGAGCCTGTAATTTGTCTAGTATCCAGGACAGCTCTAAACTTTCACAACTGGCCGACATGAAATGAAGTCTGTGAAAAACGTCACGATCAATGACAATCAATTTATTTGCAGCTTCAGTAAATACAAACTGAGAGGTGATGAAGGCTGGAGAGCTTGTCATGCCCAAGGTTAGGATAAAGACATATTATACACTGTGGAAATGTGCATAATTATTTTTTGGTACTGCTCTTGTACACACCTACACAGATGAGCCCCATTTTCAGCAGCTATTGTTTCAACCACACTTTCACAGCTAATAAAAATACTTGTCCAGGTTGTTGCTTTTTTTCCTCATAAATATCATCAGCTAATCAGCTAAGCTTCGTTGTCTTGAGTTGCTGCTGAAAAAATGGCTGAACTACCTTGTTCCTCCAGAAGCATTTATGATCAAGCTGTTTGGGGGTCATGCTGACAATCTCTGTTATGACTGTACAGAACCCTTTGGTTGAAGGAATGGAGGACCTATTCCCTTTCTCAAAAGCCAAGTAGAAGAGGACAGCTACTGAGTTATTCATAAAGAAAAATACCACAGAAGGTGGTTTACTACTTGGCCTTAGGACCAGTGTCCTCAAGTACCAGTTTTTCACCATATTAATTCATCCCTGGGTTTCACTCAGGGTAAATGCAATATTTTCCTCACTAGGAAACAAGGTATAGATTGTTTTCACCCATAAAATGAGGACAAAATCTGTACCAGATCTCTTCTTATCTCACCTTGTCCTTCAGAAGACATGTCCTGAAACTTCCTTAATCACAGAATCACAGAATGTCAGGGGCTGGAAAGGACCTCAAAATATCATCTCGTCCAACCCCCTCGACAGAGCAGGATCACCTATACCAGATCACACCGGAATGCGTCCAGGCAGGTTTTAAATGTCTCCAGAGAGAGAGACTCCACAACCCACCTGGGCAGCCTGTCCCAATGCTCTGTCACCCTCACAGTGAAAAAAAAACCAAAATTGCTATGTCTAAAGCCCATATATTTTACTTTAGTCACCACAAAAAGCCCCAAATTTAAATCTAGTGGGCAGAGGATCTATGAGCAGAGGAAAACATGGATCTGGTAAGTATATATGTAAAATGTGTGCTTTGCTGATAAGATCTGTAGATTTCTAAGAAGCATCAGGTGAGAGAGCAAGGGATGTGGCAGAGGCAGACTTCAAAGAAAACAGTGAGGTATGCTGCTTCCAAGCAAAAAAAAATTTAAAGTCAGAAGCATGTGCTTGGGAGACAGGAGCCAGCTCACAGCTATGATGAGTCATCACTGTGTGTTCTAGGTCAACCTGTGCAAAACCTTTGAGAGAACATTCTCCCTATGAGATCAGGGATAACATTTTGTGTAAGTATTCTTTGTCTACCCAGGCAAATTCTTACAAGCACGAATCATCAGACATTAGAAAGCTCCCAGAAAAAATATAAAAAACCCGACACTGAAGCACACTTCCAGCACAATGCAGGAGCACAGCTTATGTGGTTGGGAGAAATATCTGGGAAAGAAAAAGAGAAAAGGTTTAAGCATGCAACATATGTTGACTAATGTAGCGAGCAGTTTCTGCTCGTCAAGAAATGAACATCATTAGGACATACCTAAATGAAGGCATCATGCTTGTAGAAACAGACTCCTTCTTGTCCATGTTCCCTACAAAGAAAGGTACATATGAGCTTTCCCATAGAAACATCTTTTGCTTTTTGCATTGCTTAGTTGTTGGAATTTTTCTTGATTTTTAGCAGAAGTCACAGTGGTTGGGAAGCAAATAAAAGATCAGAGAGTAATACAATTTCTAATTAATGGCCTTGTTTAGTAGTCTCTACTACTCCATACAGTTGGGAAAATCATACTAGTCTGTCTGGAAGGAATACCATAGGTATAGATCAAGGAGGACTAGATGGCTTAGAGGATGGTATTGCTCACCTCAGAGATAAACAGACATGAAAGGCACATGCTTTCCCCTAACGTCATTGCAAATCAATTGCTAGTTTACAAATTCCACAGAGCATTGATGATCGTCTTCAATGCCACAGTGAAGCTTCTGAAGGTTGCTTGCTCACCTAGGAGATCGGGTACCAGTTCTTCACACAAACTTTCAAATGCAAACCTATTAATCCTTATTTTTCTGAGTTTTCAGGTGGTCAGTAGGTGCTCACCATGTTAATTCAATTAGGAGTTTTAGTGTTTAGGAAGACTGGTTCAAGCCATATTTCAGGGTTCATGGTTATTTACAAACTAAATATGAGATCTAAACAAGGATTGATAACATTATCCAAATGGTTATTCTCAGTATGTGAGGTTGTTACGACCAGCTGGCCTCTCTGGCCATGATCATAAGGTCATAGTCTTTCTTTACTAAAGTTATTTTTGCAGAACTTAGATGAAGGCAGAGCTGCTACCTTTTCGTTCTTTAATTAGAGAATTATGGCAAACCTGAACACATGAATTGAACCTCTTTGTAATATTTCCTGAAGCTGTTTCCTAATTTTGCTAATTATTAGACATAAATTGTAGCTATCAAATTCATATGAGACAGAAAAAGGAAGAAAAAAAATATATTCTACTCTTTATGTCACGTTCATATGTAGGGCTCTTCCGCAAACTTTTTCAAAATCAGGCTGAAACATGAATATTTATTCCAAGTAGGTCAAAGTCAGAGCCTACAGGGATGATAAAATCCCACCAGCAGGTGCTCATCTTCTTCTGTCAGACCAATTATCTGAAGAGAAGAAAGATGACCACAGTCCAAACTCTGAACAAGCTAATACATTGGAGGAATGTAATAGGTAACTACTACCACGTCAGCTGGACATCTCTACTTCCATTACTGTCTAGGATTAAGAACGGTACAATGAATCTAATCTCTGCAGAGGTATTTGCAGATCTCATTGCTTTATCAGAGAACGTAAATGTCTCTGTGGTTTGATCATTGTCAGAATTGCCATCAATGCTCACTGAGTGCAAATAGAAGTTTTCATTTTACAAAGAGAAAGAAGTAGGCGAATTATGCCAACACAAGGCACTTACCCAGAGCCTTTAAATGTTATCACAATAAAAATTTGAAACAGAACAATTGGAGTGAGATGGTTGTGTTAGAGAAGTTTATTGTTTGATGGTGGCTTAGGCAAAAACTGTTGTTTCCAAAACCTTTCTAAACAACAGGTTTTAGGAACATGAACAGGAGACAACCTGAATGAGTTGAAGCAAGAACAAAGGCCAATCCCTCAGGTAACTACCAAAGACAATGTAGAGCTACAGTACCAGCAGAGATGGCAAAATAGTCATAAAACCTCTGTATCCATTCTCTTTTCCTGCTGTTGTAAGGTCTTGTGTTTCATTAAATAATTTTTAATATTGTTGTACTGTTTTGATGACTAACCCCTATGCTCCTTTTCTAGGCATACTAATGTCCAAATCAAAGAGTAATTTATTTGAGGATGTAAGTTAGTAAAGAGAACTGGGTATATTCTCAAACAGTGGATCTTAGTCTATTACTGGGACTAAGACACATCCAAGGCTAAGATCTGAATTAGCTGAAACTGAAGGATGTGATCCTGGGTTAAACTGATTTATTCATATTTAAGTATTCACAACAGGGCAGAAAGTCAGGTGTACTATACAGCTGCATCAGCTATTTTTTTTTCTGCAGATACTACTTGCTATTTAAATTGTTCATATATGTTTATCCAAGAGAGCGGTGATATAAATAATATCAGATACTTTACACCATGAATTATGACTTCCTTATAAAGATTAAAACCTGTATTTTATTTTATTTTTTTTTAATAATCAATTTAATAATCTAGTAGATAAGAAAGTATTCAGTACTTTATGTGAAAAATTTCCTGACCTATAATAATTTTTATTTTCCTTGCCATATATCAATAACAACAGAAATGCCAGCTCCACCAGAAGAACACCACCACAAGCAGCAGTGTCTGCCATGGGTTGAAGTGACTGTAACAAAGCTTGTAAATCGCTCTCTGAAGGAGAGTACTTGGGCCCCTGGCAACCAATGTTGCATCCTGCCCAGGTAACCGAACTAAACATTTCCAACTACAGGATCTGAAGGTGATTAACAACTCACATATATGTGCACACATCTGTGTATTTGTCAGGCATCCTGTTGTAACGTTGAAGGAAAGACATTTTACATTTATAACTGTCTATGGCAGGAAAACCAAAGCAAACCAAAACAACAACTTAAAAGGAACATAAGAACTTTTCTGTCATGCTCCCAAAGCCAAAAGACAATTATTATCAACATCAAAAATAGCTACTACAACTTCTAAAAGTTGCAATACCTTCACACTTAACTCATTTATCTGTTGAGCTTTGTTTATTTATTTATTTATTGCTACCTGCACAGTCCCTAGGCAGTACACAACTCACATCTTCCCTAACACGTAGGCATACACATTAAATCTGATATTTTCTCAAAATGAAATCAACAGAGCCAGGAGAAACAATAAAACAAGAGACAAAGAAAGAGTTGCAGGGAAAGTGCAGACAGAAGAAATTAAATGAAGTTCCAGAGCTGGAGCTGGAGAATCAAAATGGGTTTGAAAAACTATTGCAAAACACTGGAAAAAATTTATGGAAAGAAAATTTATTTACAGTGTGTGTGAAGAATTACACTAATTCTTAGAAATACATATTGAAGTAGTTAATTTCCATTGTGAAAATCTCATATGATGTACTGCTTACCCACGTCTGAGACAGTGTAGTAGAGTAACAAAAATTATGCTAGATGATGGATTACAGAATCCAGTGTCTGATACACTTACATTGAAAAATATGTGTCTCAATTCTATTGATTTTAGTGTAATTACTCTTGGAATAAATTGCTGTTCCACATCAGAATCTTAATCTTTATACCAAACTCATATATTTATTTAGATAAACATATAGTTACTCTGAATACCTTGCATCTGAGTTCATAGAATATTTTTGGTCATTGATGGAAGGAACATTCATTCCACCAGGTTCTCTGCAATTTTTCAAATCAGTCATGTAAAGCTTACTGTAGCCTATTTTCACTTTCTGGATAGTAATAGCTTTGAAGGAATAAATAATTCTTTTTCTTACAACATGGAAAAAAAATAATTCCAAATGTAAAAAGTACCATCTTTGTTTAGTTTTTCAAGTATTAACTTTGTGAAGTTTGAACTGTCAGAAACAGAAAACATAAATAAATATTAAATACTGAACAGTTTATTTCTAGAAGCCATTCCAATTGAATAACATCATAGTATATTAATTTTAAGAAGGTTTTATCTGAAAATTACAGAATAGTTGTGTAGAACTGTACCTACTATCATTTTTGTTAATAAACTTAGTTCACAACTTCCCTGAAGAAGCAGAGAAAAATCTTTTAAGTAGAAAAGGCCCCCTGGCTGGCCACACACTTGGTTACAAGATGGGTCTTGATAGACAACAAAAAATAGCCCTTTTAGAAGTTTTTATTTCCCTAGGAATAATAAAAATAATAACAAAAAAAAAAACCCCAAACAATAGGAACAGATTATGCCTCATATTCCTCAGATTTACAGGCGTTTCACAAGCCACTAAGTTTACTAAAGTAAGTAATTACTAGGTAGAGATAAACTTTATCTCTCACACTCGTTTTTCGGTGTTGCAAACTATATTTATATTTGTAAAAGTTATTTACAATTGTTTTGACTTTGGCTGAGCTGAAGCCTATTTGTGCATCACTCTGCAAATACAATTATAATTTGTGTATTACTTTGCAATTACACAGAAGTACTTTCTGCAAAATTCAGTTATAATATTGTTTTCTTTTTAATTAATACAAGTTTTTAGATGGGATATTATTTTATATGTCTTCAGAAGAGCAATATTTCCATTAATTTTTCACTAACGGTTCCAGTACAATTATTTTTTGGTACAATACATGCCATAAATTTAAGGAAATGGGGTTTTTTTGTGTATTAAAAAAAAAAATAATTTT
>JANIJG010017170.1:33106-48228 GCA_024611175.1 Megaceryle torquata
AAAGGCCTGCAGTAAAAGAACAAGGGGTAATGGTTTTAAATTAGAAAGGAGTGGATTTAGATTAGAAAAAAGGGAGGAAGTTCTTTATCACAAGAGTGACGGAGCACTGAAACAGGTTGCCCAGGAAGGTGGTTGAAGCCCCATCTCTGGAGACATTCAGGGTGGGGCTTGACAAAGCTCTGAGCAACCTGCTTTAGTTAAGATGTTCCTGCTCTCATCAGGGGGTGGTTGGATCAGATGACCTCTAGAGGTTCCTTCCAGCCCAGACATTTCTATCTTTCTATGTCATGACATTTTAACATTTTTACCTGTCTTGCAGCATATTTTTCTCAGTAGTGAATTTCCTTCTTTAGCACTGTGTTCCTGTAAAAGAGATACCTCTTGCCTTCAAGACAAGTTGATTTATATTCTTATAATACTATAAGAGAAAGAGTACCATGCATAAAGTGCATTGCATTATTTTATTAAATTCAATATAAAAATGCAGCATCATCGATGACTCAGAAAAGTGTAAGTGAAATAGAAAAGATACTGCTTCCAAATGGAAGACAAAGTAATAAATTGATGCCAAATTTCAGTAAGTAATCATGTACTACCAGAAATTATAGATTAATTAATACTTTGATAGTTTTTCAGGCAATCTGGTAATTAGTCCTTATTTTCTACATATGTATGCTTCCTTCTCAATTGAATGATCAGGAATATACTGACAACTTGTTCAAGGTATGATAGGTGATTTATTTTATGATTAAAAACAAAACAAACAAAAAACCAAAACCAAACCAACCAACAAAACAAAAGAAAACAAAACAAACAAACAAACAAACAAACAAACAAACAAACAAACGTAAAAAACAATAAAATTAAAAGAATGTGCATCTTAGCTGATGTAGTTATCCTCCACAGCCAGGCCTGGAATCATTTAGAGAAAATACAGATGGTTAGTAGGCTAGAACATGTACTTATTAGCTGTTTCATCTGAAATTAATCGTTATGAAGTATTACTGTTAATCAAATGTTTATACAATCAGATCATTGTACTCGTGCTCTTGTGACAACTGAACATTTGATTTACGCTGGCAGGCTTTAAAAAGTGTTGTGAAACTATGCAGTGAACCCGAATGGAGAAAGTGAGGGGAAATAAATGCTTTTACCCATAAGTCAGCTACATTTTTCTTTTTAAAGGTCAATCAATGACAGCATGAACTTTTTCATACTGAGAAACAGCAATAAATTCCTTTCACCATACATGGTGGATCAGATACACTGCTGGATGAGTTTTAATTCCAAAAATCATAATAAGTGACCTTCTTTTTAAAATCACAAGTGTTTATCTTCACAGAAATATAGCTTATATGACAGTTTTCTTAAATTTCCACAATACTTCATATTTCTTGTCAAACTGTCAATCAAAAAGAATTTGTATTAAACCCCATCATTCCTCAGAACTCTTATCATATAGAAGTTCAAATATTGTCCATCGTGAGAGGGAGATCTATAAAGTCTAATCCCTGTTATGTACTGTAAGATCAATTTTTAATCAAGATAGGTAAACATTTGAAGAAAAGAACCAAACCAACTTATGTTATTTGCACATTTGGCCAAATCCTAGAGTGATTACAAACCTATGGGAGTTTGGCTGAGAAAAGGTTGAGTGAAAACTGAATAAGAACTTAAGGATATGATTCATATAGACATATTTTATCATTATTCTGGAATATCTTGAAGTACAACTGCTAAAATTGCTTTCCATATTGGCAGATGTGGTGGAAGAGCTTATAGTGAGCTTCATTCTGATGTAGAGGATAACAAAACTCCAGAAAATAAAAGACATTGGCAAAGAGACAAAGACTTTACAGGTACATTGTAGCTATGGAGACTGCTTTCAATTAAAACTACATTAATGTTTTTGGAACAACTAAATTCACAGAAATCACTAACCTAAAGGGTAGATTTCCTGTCTTTACATCACAGAGACTAGTTACTTAGGCAAAGTAATATGGATTTTTAATTACTGAAACTAATTAAGAGTTTCAATTTATTTACACATGTCCTTAAAATTAAATTTCAAATACATAAATTTATTAATTTCATTATCTTGTTCTGATTAATTAAAACAGTGAATGATGACATTAGCATAAATGACAAACTAGACAGTGTTTTTGCTAAGCTAGTGTAAATTTAATATTCATGGATGTTTATGTTATTTTATTCTTGGTTCTGAAACACTTTTCAAAAGGACAGCAATGGGGGAATGAGGATACTGGAAAATATATCATATTGTAATATGGTAAAAAGATGTTTAAATATAGCACAGTGAATAACAAAAACCTGCATTATCTGAGAAGCTTGAAGAATTTGTTTTAATGATGGTGGTTTATTATGGTGGGACAATAATAACAAAAAAAGACACTTGTGGAACACTATTTTAACTAATTATGCTGCCAGTTATAAATAAGAAGAATTAACATGACAATTAAAAGTTCGGGGCTGGTGCTTGCTGTCTGTTTTACACAATAACAGCCAGGAAATTGCCCTGTAAATTACATTTAAGGTGTTAAGAAAATGCTTTAAGGTCACAAATGTTTTAGCACAGTAGAGTAAGGTAGCCACATGTGGTTATAATGTTAAGACATTACTTAATGTTCAGACAAAGGTTATTTAAATGTTTAACTGCTTGTGAATTGAATTGAGTTTGTAACCAACTGTTGACATTACATGTATCATGATAGAATGGTTTAGGTTAAAAAGACCTTTAGGATCATCAAGTCCAACCATTATGATACGTTTGTTAGTGAAAAGAGGTATAGAAAAAATAACAGGCTACTCCCATCTTCCTCTTTCAACTAACTGAAATTGGCTAACTTCACAACAAAGGACCCATGCTGGCATAGGTACTTTGTATTTTGACATACTTTGGGTGAAGAAAAATGGGAAAACAATGCACTGAGACAGGAACAGAAGCACTCTTGTAACCGCTCTATTTATGTAAAATCATCATTTAGATTCCACACATCTTTTGTCTCTCGTCTATCCCACTCACACACATAACATGCAACACACATAAATACAGGGAGTGAATAGTAAGTATTTGACCTTTGCTGATTGAAGATTAACTCATTCTCAGTTTTTAGGATGACCAGCAATATTTGGTCTATTTTGGGAGAAATAATAATAATAATAAAAAAAAGGTCTTATATTTGAAGTCATGACATATTTGCTATATATAGCAAATGCATATCAGAAAGCATGCCCCAAACAGATCCTGAAAACCGATGTATCATTTAAGAAGACATAGCTAATAGTAGTCTACTAATCTGTCTTCTGATGAGACTGTTTCTGTACTTGTTTGGGGATTTGCATGCATTTGAGATTTTTCAGTGTATTTAAATACTTTATAGAAAAAGCCATAATCCACTGCTTGATTTAAACTGTTACTAAGCTATGCAGACTGTTATTTAAAATTAAGGCTATTTCCTGGGAATTCTTCTCTAGAAAGACTCAAGGACCCTGAGGACATCCTCACTCCAGAAGGTAAGGTATGGATTTCAGCTGGCTCTTTCACTGACAAGAGCTTTTAAGGGACCTAGAAACAAAGCCCAGCTCCTCCTTTCCTTGGGATCTGCATTTAAACACAGCTTGTACTGATGACCCCTGCCTATGCTACACTGCAGCTACAACTGTGCATGGTTTGCTTCCCTGACCAGCTAATCTGGCTTCTTGGTTTACCCTCAGACCTGCCACCTCACTGCAGGCTGGCTGGGTTGCCACTGGAATGTGTCTGATCTAGACCTTGCCCTGACCCAGGCTTGCTACTCTGCATCCCTGTTCTTTGTGCATACTCCTGGCCTGCTACTGCACTCAGCTTCCAGATTACCTTCTGCCTCATTGCCCTTGGCAATTTTGTCATGTGTTCTCAGTCCTCTAAATGGATACATCCATTTGTTAAACAGTTTTACATTAACAATAGTATCCTGAGAATATCTGTAGTTTGCACATATATGTGGGAGGTTCATAACACATGTGAGTATTTTTAATTTGTTTTCAAGGAGGTAAGTGATCTCTCCTCCATTTGTAGGTGCTTATAACATTATCATGCTCTTCTTTCTGGTTTCTTCTCTATCATCTCTCCTTTCTGCCCTCTTAGCCTCCTCCTTCCCACTCCTCTTTGCTCCTACAGTTCAATTTCTGATTTACAGCTACTTCTTTTTTTCATGAGGTTATGTAGGGAATAAAGATAAGGGTTTCAGCTTCTGAGTGCTATAAAGGAACATAATTGCTTCTTGCATTTATCCCAAATAACCTTCAACAAGGTAACATATACCGCTAGTAATACCTCAGTGGATAAAAAGTGAACTCCTTGTCTCTGTAAATTCATTTTTTCTAGTGCATGTGTGTAGACTTAGGAGCTTCTTAAGGTAGATAAAAAATTGGAAGTACCTTCCTTGGTTTTGGAATACATCTTTGAATTTCCTGTACAGTAATCAAGCAGGACTGATATGACTAAAGAAAGGATTTGTGAAAAAAATGGAAACAAACTCATAATAATTTAGTAAGAGTAAGGAGAAACCTTGCTCCCCAGCCACCTATTCAACTTTTTTTTAATAACTAGTCCAAAAGACCATCAGTACTAGAGCTTGAGGACTGGTGTATTTAATAATGCAATATATGCATGCTTCCTTATGGTTTGGTTTGGTTTTGGTTGTTTTTTTTTTTTCTTCACACTAGCAATATGAAGTTTATATGACTCAGCTAGTTAATTTCCAGTGTTACCTAGTCATATCTAAAAACCGAGAACCTTAGCCCTCAGATCACAGAATTTATACTTATAAAAGAGCAAAGTAAAAGACCAAGGCTTGTGAGTGACTGTAATACAGCAAACTCAGTAATATGTGGGTGTTTCTATTAGATGCTTTGAGTACTGTGGTTCTTTTGTTCATTTAAGGACAATAAAGCTTCTTATTGTCCTCTTGGTTTAATAAAAATGTTTCAAAGATGGTACTTCAGTGGGAGTGAGGCCAAAGGACTTTGTTTCAACACTTATTTATTATGCAGACAGCAGAACTGTGGTTTCATGACTGTTTTATCTGACCACCTGTATCTTTGGAAGAAGTGGCAGGCCATTCAGGAAGACTACAAGGATGTCATGAGGCTATGTAGGGAGAAAATTAGAAATTATAAAACCCAATTAGAAATCAGTCTGGCTACTGCCGTAAAAGACAATAAAAAGTGTTTCTATGAATCCATTAACAGAAAGGAGAGGGCTAAGGAGAATCTCCATCCTTTACTGGATGTGGGGTGAAACCAAGGATGAGGAAAAGGCTGAGGTGCTGAATGCCTTCTTCATCTCAGTGTTTAATAGCAAGACCAGTTTTCTCTCAGTGCCCAGCCCCCAGAATGAAACCCCCATAATCAAAGGCAAAATGGTTACTGACCTACTACACCGCTTAGACATACACAAGACTATGGGGACTAATGGATGAGGGAAAGGCTGTGACTATTGTCTACCTGGCCTTTCGTAAAGCTTTTGACACTGTTTTCCACTGCATTCTCCTGGAGAAACTGGCTGCTCATGACTTGGATGGGCATATGCTTCACTGGATAAATTTTTTTTTTTTTTCTTGGAGTTGGAATTGGTATTGAATCTTAAGTGTCTTCTATGCCTGTGATGGAATTAAATCAAATATATATATTTAATGTCAGCCCTAAAAATTCTCTCTGTACATAAATGGACATTCCAGAATTCTTCTTTACTCTCTTGGTAGATTAGTTTTTCATCTCTCAAAAAAATAACTAATCTCTTTTGCCTTTCATTCCTTACTCTTTCACCATGTTAGGATTGAGAAGGCAAAAAAAAAAAAAAAAAAAAAAAGGGAAGAAGAATAAATAAATTGTGTGAAAATTCAAGAAATCATCTGATAGGATTCCAAGAAATTCTATATTGGTCCAGAAATTAATCTCTTCTCCAAATTTTGAAAGGTTTTATCATTTTGCTTAACTAATTGTAATTGGATCGATCACTTTCTCTTCTATCCTGTCAGATTTCTAACTCACTAAAAAACTATTTTTAAAAAAGGTTATATGGAAAATTACTGCTAAAGTATCATTTAACTTTATACTATGATTTGTGCTTTATTTCTGAAATTTAAAGATAAATCTGTAATTTGTATATAAAATACATTGAAAACATATTTTTCCTTGTTTCTGTGTTATGGCAGATATGCAACAATTCCTCTGATCTCACTGTGTAACTTTAAAGAAGCACTTTTTATGTCAGCAAATTAATTTGCAAAACTTTCCAGAGAGAAAAATAAGAAATAATGATACACATTACTGAAAGTCTCTGGAGCAAGCAAGAAATAAAATCTTTATGAAAATATCATAATCTTTCCCTAGTATTTACTTATTATTATACTTAGTATAATTAAATCTATTTACAAATTCTCATAATTTGCAGAAAATTAAGATTGAAATTACATTAAGATAAGAGAGAAGAAAAAACACAAAAGCAGAATTTCCTTCTACTTTTATAGCTGGAGTTTAAGTGAAAAAATAACCAGAATTATTCAGCTGAGAGTTTGAGGAGCCTCATTCAGTGTAAGGCTGATTACTTTACTTGGAAAACTGGAGGTTATTTTTATTGTTTTATGATCTATCTATTTTTTTTTCCATTAAAAAAAATAAGTTTTTTCTCAGATTCAGTATCAGTTAAAAGGAAGCATATCTTCATTATCTAGTCATTGGTGTTAATTGTGTCATTAGTTAAAACACATATTAGCAGTTTCATTACTTTTTTCTTTTTTTTTTTCTCTAAATAAATGATCAAAGAAGTACAACATGAGAATTTCCATAGAATACTGTGTATGCATTCCAAGATCTGTACTTATATTACTATTCTTTTTTTTTTAATGTAAGAAGGTTTTCCCTGGTTAAAAGAATTATGATTATTTTTTAATTATAAAATGACATTCCTATTTCTGTATAGCACCAACAGTATAATGAAAAATCTGTAAAATATGTGGAATTACAATTAATTTAAAAAACTGATTAAACTACTACTCAGGATGAATAAAATCAATGTGGTTAAAATGACTACATGATATTAATTCAAATAAATAAGAATATGAGGTTTTTGACAAGCTCCTTAAGAATATAGAGTGAACTGGAATTTTTGGCATCAATGTTTTATTAGTGTTTTTTGTATACATGAAAATATCAATCTGCCTTTCTAATTTACTGGTATTGTTGGGTTACATGAATTCAAGAAATAAATTAAGATTCTAAATATTATATTAAATAATGTAGTAGAGAAAGTTTCCAAAGCTGTTTTGTGATATTGTGCTACTACTAAAAAAAAATAAAACTCTAGCCATTTTTATACATTTATATTCTAGTTCTGCAGCTACTTTCAGTGTACAGCTTTACATATTGTGTGCTTGAACCATAAGCTTCTAAGGTCAATAAAAGAAAGATATTTGAAATTATATGACCATGCTGTGAACAGGTGACAATAGTTTATTTATTTCATGGTAAGCAGCACAGTAAGATAGAAAGGAAGAATAAGCTTTCAGGTGCTGCTAGATATTAAATTTTAAATTTTAATTCATCGTTACTATAGATGAGGAAGTGATGGGGTCACAACAAGTTTCATCTTAATATTACTTTACAACATAGAAAATATTATTTGCATTTTTCATAGCAACAATTCTGATGAATGATCTAGTCTGAAGTTAATAATAATAGTACAGTTACTGATGCAGATAACTACAGCAAGTGTAAGTGACTGAGATAGGTCTAAAAATAATTTAAAATTAAAAACTTCTTCAAAAAAAATAAATCTATTGGGTTTTTTTAATAAAAAGACAATAAAATGAAATATTAAAATTTATAATTAGCATGAAAATCTTTAAGAAGCAAAACAAATTGCATTCTTTGGCACACACATTGCAGATGCTGGGCATGTTTCATAGTAAATGAAGTTCACTAAAAAAAAAATGTTCTAAAGTAGCATTATTAATGTTGTTTATTCTTTGCATATATGTGTAACTCTGTAAGAGTTTCAGCCTATTATGTCCACTTTGCCTGTATTTCTAAACCAATAATTTTTCTCAAATGTCTCAGCAACTTCAAAAATATAACTATTACTGAAATATTTTCTCCAGAAGAAGCTAACCTAAAAGCAACTCTCTAACATATCTTTTAGTTTTCCCCTCTCTTCTATGAGAAGACAAGCTACAGGAATGAGGCTGATAGCATAAGTTGCTAGTGTAACTGTCACATAATCATTCTTCTATAAATTACTGACATAACCCCAAATATATGCTGTAATGAGAAAAGTTTATATGGTATAAGAGAAAAAAAAGCATACAGTATTCACTTTTTTGTACTTGTACCTCAATAGTCTGGAGAAGGTATATAATGCTGAGAATATAGTATCAGTTTTCAGTCTTTCCTACTTTCATCGTAATTCTTTCATTATCAGTGAAATAAAGCTGGAGGTTTCTAGAACACTCAACCTCCAAAGCAGAGCAGTGGTACAGATAATGGCATGACATTTGCCCAAGCCTTGTCCGCACTTGCTTGCTTTTTAGTTGGTCAATTTCTTCTGCATTATGAACACCAAATTTAGACCTTGAGCAGCATATATGAAAAGATACTCATCTCTTTTCCCTGTTTATATCTTCCTTTCTTTTTAAAAAATTCTACTTTCCAGTATTGAAGACAATGCTGAGGTCAAGCTGGGAGCATTAGTTATAATTGCCTGCCTGACGGCTAAACTAGGATAAACTTCAAATGTAATTTTTCTACTCAGTCTTTCCATAAGTGCATATTCTCCTTAAAGATGTAAAATAACAGGTTATATCAAAGTGTCTTTCTGAAAGAAACTGTTCCCAGAGTAAGCACGGTAAAGTAGATACTAATTTTAGGCATGTAAAACATAAATGCTAACTCCAATTACTTATTAATGGGAACAATTATTCCAGCTTCACATATTTAAAGCATGCATGTTTAGCTGGGTTTTTTTCTGGTTTGTGTTGAAAAAATTTCAGCTGCAGAAATGTACTCCAGTCAGATAACTGCAGTCTTATTAGTGCCTAGATCTTTCCTTAAGCTATGTATGGTCCCGTCTGTATTGTTTTAACTCCAAATTCAATATATTTCAGTAGGCTTACTGCTGCCAGCACACTTTCACTCATAGAAACATTGCCAGATCATATAATAAATTCATAGTCAAATTCAATGACATGAATCCTTTCCTTATCTTTTCTTGGTTTCAAATCTGGATAATAGATTTAATAGAAAAGATAAATCATGTCAGTACTCTAAACCAAAGTATATTTTGATTATTCATTATATAAACTACAGAGTATTGTCCAAATTCTTCCTGTAAACTTACCATAAGTAGGAATTATTTTATAGTAAAAAAATAACTTTGGCTCTAGACAAAGGTATTATTTAATAAGAAGGTAAAGACTATAGATATTTAGTAGTAAAAAAGTTATGTTCAATTGTTACTGTATTTTTTTGCTTAATTTTTGTAAATTAAAAAGATCGTGGGTTTTTTGATCATTTCTTCATTTGTTTTACTACAGAGAATAATGGTAGGTGGAATTCCAACAGTTACCTTTGAAAACTATGATAATACTGAGGAAATAATAAGCGGGCTGTTTCAGGAAAGTACAACACTTGCAAACTTACTTTGTTGAATTTCCAATATGTACACAGATTACATCATCTGTCTAGTAGATTATATTTAAACATTCAACTCATTTCTAGCATAATTCAACAAGCTTAATCTATTGAGTTGTTTTCGGAAGAGCTCCTATTAATTATTAAAATAAAATTTAAAATTCTAGAGATTAATTTTTATTACCTAGTTTATTTCCAAATAATGTATCTTTTAGGTGAATGTTCAATAAAGAATTAGCATTATGAAGCTTAAAAATTATGTGTTTGGAGATAAAGATCTTAATGTCAGAGAGTTAAGAATGTAGTGTGTATGATATATGTGATGCAATATTTATAGTAATGTTATTTTACACCCGTGGAAAAAAAGGAGTGAGAGATATAAACTAGAAATGTCTTGATTTTGTGTATACTGTCTTGGGTTTGAGTTAGGTATAGCTCTCTATCACTAACTGCAGTTCACATTTGTTTTGTGAAGCAAAACAAAACAAGGAATTCATTCACTACTTCCTATTTGCAGGCAGGTCCTCAGCCATTACCAGAACAGCAGGGCCCCATCATGTGTAACAGTTACTTGGGAAGGCACACACCATCACTCAATGTCCTCCACTCCCTTCTTCCCCAAGTTTTATTTTCTAAGCATGATGTCATGTGGTCTGAAATATCTCTGGTCAGTTGGGACAACTGTCTCACCTGTGTCTCCTCCCAGCTTCATGTGCGCCCTCAGCCTACTTGCTGGTAGGATGGTGTAAGGAGCAGGAAAATCATTGACTCTGCATAAGTGCTGCTCAGCAATAGCTAAAATATACCTGTGTTATCACACAGCACAAATCCAAACATAGCCCCATACCAGCTACTGTGAAGAAAATTAACTCTATTCCAATCAAAACCCGAGTGGGTTCTGTGGTTACAGACATTGATGTTGAGGTCTTTTAAAAAATATAAGGTGACTAAATAAAAGTAAAGATAAAGATATAAGCACAAAAGAAATGTTGCACAGTGCTACTTAGAGTTAAAACTCTCTGTCAATTTTTAACCTATCTAGCCAGGCATAAAAAGGTTCAGCACATATAGACCATAGGTAGATGTATATAATTAAGTTATCAGTGTCACAACTTCATACTTACAACACTAATATGACAACTTTACAGCAATGCACCTTAAAAATACATTGGGAGAAATCAAATCGAAAATCTGATGAAAATTAAAGTTGCCAAATCTGACTCTCAGTGAAATTTCACACTAGTTTTCTGCATGGACTGGGAGAAATATTGGAATGTAGATTTCATATGAAACTTCTACTTTAACTATATGACTCTCTTTTCAAAAGGCAAATCTTTTTTTTTTTTTTTTGAGAATGTGACCATATTTTTATTTATTTGAAATTTATATGTTATGCTTAGATCCAAACAATCTTGAATGTAATTTAAATGTGAAATCATGCAGATAAAACTAAGGAGAAGTTATTTCCCAAAATACACTGGTTATTTATTTTAATTTAACTTTGGATAAGGTCTCACCATAGCCCTGATCAGTATTTGTAGCTGTTTAACAACAGCTAAGAGATGACTGTGTATCACAGAAGGAATAGCAATAGCATTGGAACAAATAGAATTGGTTGAAAGAAACCCCATCCAAGAGATATGATTTTTTGAGATATTTTGTAAATCTGAGTACTCCTCAGGAAGTATATTGGACCAAATAGAATCAGTACAGTAAAGATAGATAGATAGATAGAGCTGAAGTCGTCAAAATAACAGTAATGAATTAGCCTATTCCTTTGGAAAATTGAAGACAATGATAGATGGATGATGTGTTTTGTGAGCATCCAATCTCTCATGGAAAGCAGATTTCTAAAACAGATGGACTATAATTTTTTAGATAATTTCAGGCCTAAAGTCTCTTATATATTCACTGAAAACTGAACAAAGAAAGGCTTACATGAGTAAACTTCAGGAAAAAAATATTCTATGTATGGTCAAAATTACAGTTTTTAAAAGATTGTGAATATATAAGTGCCTAGAAAATTCACTGAAAAAATAATAACATTTACACATTTATAGTCCACCATGTGAAATTCCTTGTTGGTGACTAAAACTTAATCATCTTTTCTATAGAGGGTGCATACGTGTAAATCCTCTCTTCATATGAGAGATGCTCCATTCCCCTTATCATCTTGGTGGCCTTCCTCTGGACACACTCCATTATACCTACATCCTTCTTGTGCTGGAGGCTCCAGAATTGGACACAGTACTCCAGGTGAGGTCTCACCATGGCAGAGTAGAGGGGCAGAATCACTTCTCTTGATCTGCTGACCATAGTTCTTTTAATGCAGCCCAGGATGTGATTGGCCTTCTGGGCTGTGATTGCACATTGGTGGCTCATGAAGTAATTAAAACCACAAAAGATCCTTATACAGTTATGGATTATTTAAGTGTAATGAGAAGATTTCTGGGTTTTATAGCAATATTTATTAAAGTATTTCTGAAGTTACAAAAATAAGATCAGCTTTTACATGCAATGCATTTAGACTGTGACAAATTGAATTCAGATGTCTATCAATACATAAAAGTGTTATATTTAACTATTTGCCCTATTATAACTACAGCCAACAGTTAATACATGACTGTGACATGCATGCATAATGTAGGGACACTTAATTTTTTTTTTTTTTTTCATTAGTCCATGATATGAACTAGGACTCGGATTCTGAGAATATCTGTACAGTACAGTAATATGATCAGAATACCCATTGGTAAAATGATGAGGTCACTGCCTTCTGGTTGGATTCTCAAGCTTGCTTTTCTTGAAACTGAGGTCATAGAAAACATAGCTTCTGTTACTTGAAAGCAACTATTTCACATTTCTTTACTTTAGTATTTCATGTTTAAAATAAAGATGTCTTACCTACCTATTTGCAAACCTGGCGAAATGTGAGGGAAGTCTTACTGCTTGTTGGAAAAATCTAAGCATTTAAAAAGAGAGATTCTTCCCCTGTGAAGTCCTGTGGAACTGGTTCTCTCTGCTATACAGTGTATATACATGAAGTGTATGCCAAAGTTGACTTCCCCTGACAAAGAGGAAACGTAATTCCACGAATAGCCATTGTCACAGATTCATAAATATATATTGGTGAATATTGCCAATTAAATGTATGTATTTCCAGAACCAGAAGTTTAGCCTGAAAAGGCTAATATATCTTTTTTGTTGTTTTTATTGTTTGTTTGGGTTTGTTGGGTTTCTTGGCTTTTTGTTTTGTTTTGTTTTGCTTTGTTTTTTGTTAATGTAACACAATTATGAAGGGTATATTTTAGCTTTTTTTTTTTTTCCCCACCAAATCTCTATTAAACAAAACAAAATTTAAGGTACTAGTCTTCACAGAAGGAATTGAACTTCTTAAGTATATCTTCAGTAATTCCAGAAGTCTCTCCATAAGAGTCTGATTATGGGACCACCGTTGACTGTATAAATTCAGACCAGATATATCAGCCTTTAAATAATGACTCCAAATTATTTCGTTTGCTGTTACTATAGTAGGGACAAGAAGTTAATATGCTGCTCTTTTCACCCTATAATGGATCAAGTTATCTAATGTAGGTAGCCATCTGGAAAGCTCAGATGACTACCTGATTAAAAAAATCTCCATAACTATAAGCCAAAAACTTCCAGATGTTACTTTAATTTTAGTCTATACATCATACCCTTATATCCTGTGACTTTGCGATTCCCAATTTCTTTGTGAATTTCTGCTAGGTTGTATGGATAGAATGTAGGATCAATTACACCAAATGACCAAAATAATCAAGAAGTAAATAAATTAATTAAAAAAAAAATATTTCTCTTTCAAATAGTTTAGAAATCTGTTTTCTGCTGTGTAGAGGCCAGAAGAAAAAGACAGGTAATACGTTCATTGCCTGGAGGATGAGCAAGTCTCTCATGCCATTCACCTGTGACCTTTCCAGATGAGGGATAATAGATCACCAGAATTAAATAGCACTTCTAAGATAAAAAAAAGGTGAATAATCTCCAGGGTTTAAAATGTGTTTTCTTTTGTTTTACCTTTTCTCTTTATAAATAGCTTGAATAACAAGTGGGGCAGTGTTACTGATACTAATGCTATTTTCTTAGTGTAAACCAGTTGAAATTATCTCTAAGAGGATTGGGATGTAATTAAGATAAGGCTTATTCTTCCATGCTTTTCCCCTATAGCTATTGACTATTGTTTGTATTGTTGGTTGCATGTTGTACAGTGGATATAGATAGTATCATTCATTACATAATGATCATGAAAGATATCTATCCAAATGCCATGTCATTTACTCTGCTCTTATTTAGTCTGCCATATCCAACATAAAATATATATAAGAATGGTGTCCTGTGCAAACACCTATCACATTATTCACTTTAATAGTGTCCTATCATGTGAAAAGGAAAAGCTTACAGAAGGCATATTTAACAGCTCAGATAAGGCTGGATTCTTTTAAATCCAATTGTTTCAAGATGTACTTTTTACTTCTATGCTTTATTTCACTTCATGAATTTAATATCCAAATATTTTGAAAATTTCAACCTCCTTTTTTTTTTTTTTTGGTCTTTTTGTCCTTGTTTATTTGGACTATTTGACATACAGAAGGACTAAAATTTAAATGTGGAAATATATTCTTACTTAAAGTTCAGAAGGAATTATATCAGAAAGCATTCATAATAATTTTTAATAACTACATTTCAAGATATAAGTATTCCTAAATCAAAATAATCTTGTTTTTAAAGTGTAGGATTCTCCATATATAGTTTTGTTAGGAGTGGGTATCATTCCTTCTTCTTTATATCTAAATAACACAGATATATGCTTTCATTCAGATAATGTCTTCATTTCAAGGACTATATATTACTTTAAATAAAGGTCAGAATAAGCTTTCCCAATATTGCATTTATGTTAGGTAAGTTCAAAATCCATTAAAACCTTTGACAAGAATTTCCTTTGGGATGGTGGAAAGTATGTTTTTATTCTTACATAGTATTATATAGTTTATATGATATATATGTATAGTTTTATTCTTTACATGGACTAGAGACCTGAGTGAATTACATAATAGCCTAAATGCAGAGTAGGGTATATGGACAACCTGGTTTAAAGTTGTATACAATCTGGAGGTTAGAGATGATCAGAACAAGCTGAGTGAATCTTGTTTGCATATTCATTGATTCCCTTTCAGACTCTTCCAGTAAGAAGAATCAGGATTTGTTGAACAGGATAACTAAGAGAGGACTGGAGGTCTTTGATGTGCGGAATCAAACACTACAACCCGAGATAGGTTGTAAAGTAGGCATGTTTATTACAGCGCCGGGCGCAAGGGAGATCACTCCTCCTAACTTGCGCACCGTACTTCAAAGCAAGCAATTATTTATAATGAGAAACATACATATTCATTGGC